>JASANB010004843.1:0-58263 GCA_030248155.1 Sabatieria punctata
TAGATCTCAGCCATGCGATTGCTAGCTGAGGTTGCAGATGTGGTGGACGAGAGAAATTGGAGTTGAAAGAACTGGCAAGGAAGGAGGCATTTCTTTCTGCAGTTCATCACCTCCTTAAACATTCCTGGCGATACATCAGTCAGACACTGCTGGTACAGCTGCAAACTGCATAGGGGCAGCTGGCTGCTGGTGGATTTGAACAAGAGTGGAATGCATTTGCAATGACCTTCTATTGCTGCTCCCTCACATCTGTCATGGCAATCCTGTTCTGAGCCTCTCTGCTCACTGCATCGTGAAGCTCTGCAAATACTACTGTAAGTCAGGCCGTCAATTATTGAGGCAAAAGATTTGTGGGGGGCCTTACGGCCTACGATCAGACTCGTGGCCCATTTCGCTACCCCTGTGATTCGTCATCTCGGACGTTGCCCTTCTTTCACTGTCAGCCACTCCTAGCCATGATGCTGGGAGCCGGTCACCAGGAGGGCGGCCGGCGATGCCATGATGCTGACAGCTCCCGACGGCCGCCGGTGCTCCATATGCCAGAGGGCTCTCGGCATAGTTGGTTTCTTAGACAGTTTCTGTCATTGTAGATCTTCTTCTCCAACGCGACATGCTTTGTGGAGCGGCTTCGGTGCTTAGGCAGATCCAGTCGGTTCCCATTTTACCTACTCGCTGTCACCAGCTTTCGGTGGTCTGGGTTGGGCTTTGTGCCGACGACCAACTCTTTGCGGCAAGAAACTTGCCGCGCCGAGAGGATGAGCGCACGACGTTTGCGGCCTAAACCACTACACCTACTGTGCCGGCAACACGTGGCTTATTGGAGTGCGCGGTTATGCAAATTATGCATTCATTTTCCTAATTAATTACGCATATGCATTCGAAAATTCGAATATTAAACAACTGTAGGCCAAAGTCATGGTGAAAACATTAAAAAACATAAGCTCAGAAGAAAATTGCTGTATGCTGAACAACTCGCCCACTTTCAACTCTTGCAGTACCCAACTCATTGGTTTCTTTCTGGTCAGCGAAAGGTGGAGCATGGAAGCAATTTTTTTGCACAATGCATGCTGTTATTTTTCTGAGTGATCAAAAGCATGCACTCAGGGCTGGAACAATCCAAGCCCATACACTACATATGCATTTGCCATACCTTCTATGCAGTGACTTGAACAGAGCGGAGACATGCACAAAAGCTGTAGTGGTCTGTCCCAGATTTGCAGTTGCCCGATTGCTGCTGAATGTTCGACCATCGGTCAGCAGAATTGTAGGCGCCCCAGAGCTGAGGGGCTGCGGCCCAAACTTCCACGACAAGACATCATCCAGTTCATATTTGTACTGATCCTTGAATGACTTGTGCAGCTTCTCTACAGACATGCTTATGCTATTCAGTGCAATTGCTTCTCCTGTCACCGGGGCTTCCAATCGAAAAAATATTTCAAACTCATCGAAAATTAGATTTTCTATGTTGTAGAAAGAGATGTTGAGAGGAACGGTTGTGTATTGGCCTGTAGCCAGACTTTGATGGGCATGAGAGATCACTGTAAAAGTGTGGATCCCCAACAGAGTTTCAGTCAGTTCCTGCGAGAGTTTTGTCAAGATTTCAGCTTCTGTAAGATTCATGGACAGAACTCGCTGATGGATGGAGGACTGAAGCAGTCGGGATCGAAAGGTCTCTAGCTGCCGTTTCGTATAATAATCGGTAGATGAATATTCTTGAGTTGAGGGAAGGTAATAGGATTTGAGGTTGTTTTCATGTTCCATTACTGTCGCGAAATAGTGACTGTAAAAGGTGATTAATTCATAGTTCCATTTTTCAGCAAGAAAACTTTCCTTGCTCTCAAACTGAATGAATGTTTGGTTGACCGCTTCACTCACCGAGGGAAAATTAACGTCCTTAGGCAATTCGAAATTAGGGTTCAAGGCAAAGCCGGTTAGCGAAGGAAGTCTTCCTGACACAAGCAGGAACAGATTAGGTGTATAGGGCAGGTCATCGGGAGTTCCCATAGTAATAGAGGTGACTGTCTGACCAGACATGTACTGTTGTACCAATTCGGAGACATTCTTAATTGTTATAAATCCGAATACCACAATCAGAAGGTACCACAGAACAATTTCTGGTTTTCGAGCGGTGGCAGAGATGAAGGCGAAACCAGAGATAGGCGTGTACTGGAAGAATTTGTTTGTACGCAGCCACACATACCGTGAAGGTTTGTTCAGGTCCCCATCAGCCTGCATGGTTAGAGGAGAAGAAACGTTAGAGCGTTAGAGTATGCGCTGTTGTGTCAAGTTTGTAATTTTTGTGCAACCGGTTTGGGGCACTATTATATTTAAAACTCTATTTGCCCATTGACGGAAGGAACAGGGAGAGTAAAATTTTAAGAGTCAGTCTCTGAACCGATCGAGTATTCCCTTTGCCCTATTCAGACCCCAAAATTGAAAGTTGGGCGTAGAGGGCTGAAAGTTGGAACACTAAAACATATTGACAAGTTATCAATGACCTGCAAAGAATTTCCAGATTCGACGCTCCACGCTCGAGATATGGCCTTCTAAAAATCGGCCCACTTAACTACAGGGTGTCTCAAAAAAAATGATCACATTTCTTTTTACTGCCATTTCCGCAAATTTTGACCAAATAGGCTGAAATTTGGAACATAGGTGCCAAAATTCGGGGAATTTTATGTGTTAAAGTTTGGTGCACTAAGCTTGACTCATTCCCGAGAAATTTCAAAAAAAGTGAAATTTGGTAATTTCAATAGTGAAAGCCGGTCACCGAAAAAATGATCACATTTCTTTTTACTGCCATTTCCGCAAATTTTGACCAAATAGGCTGAAATTTGGACAATAGGTGGCACTATTCGGGGAATTTTGTGTGTTAAAGTTTGGTGCACTAGGCTTGACTCATTCCCGAGAAATTTAAAAAAAAGTGAAATTTGGTAATTTCAATAATGAAAGCCGGTCACGAAAAATGTAAACATTTCCTTTTCCTGCATCTTTTCTAATTTTTGTCGGAATTGGATGAAATTTGGAGTGTAAACGCAGAAGTTCAGGGTAATTCGTGTGTAAAAAGTTGACGCATCAACTCCAACGCTATGGTTAGAGTTTAGGCGATAATGTAATGTAACGTTTTTTCGGTGACCGGCTTTCGCTATTGAAATTACCAAATTTCACTTTTTTTGAAATTTCTCGAGAATTAGTCAAGCCTACTGCACCAAACTTTAACACATAAAATTCCCCGAATTTTGGCACCTATAGTCCAAATTTCAGCCTATTTGGTCAAAATTTACGGAAATAGCAGTGAAAAGAAATGTGATCATTTTTCGGTGACCGGCTTTCACTATTGATTTAACAAATTTCACATTTTTTGAAATTTCTCGGGAATGAGTCAAGCCTAGTACACCAAACTTTAACACATAAAATTCCCCGAATTTTGGCACCTATAGTTCAAATTTCAGCCTATTTGGTCAACATTTGCGGAAATGGCAGTAAAAAGAAATGTGATCATTTTTTTTGAGACACCCTGTATATGTATGGGACCAAAATTTCGATATGGAATTTCTGACTTGCTGATCGGAATTCAGACCTAACAAACGGGGTTTTTGCGTAACTTTTTGAGTAGTTTAAGAATCTTTTACTAAATTTCATTTTTAGAAAAAAAATTTTGTTTTTCGTCCCCCTATCGGGGGGCATGACTCGTCTGGAACCCCGCTAGACCGTTCTTTTTATTTCAAATTATTGTAGCGCTATATCTTAGCTACACGCAGGTGTAAAACATTACGGGCTACCGGACGGCAAACACTGAAATATTTGCGTTCAAAGATTAAAAATGCCACATTTTGCATGTTTCACTGTGCCCAAAAATTTTCAACTCCATGTTCCAGCTTACTAATTGGAGTTGAATGCTAAAAATTGATGTCTAAGCTGTACTTTTAGAGTAGTTTAAGAAACTTTCATTGAATTTCATTTTTGGAAAAAAAATTTTTTCGTCACCCTATCGGGGGGCATAACTCGTCTGGAACCCCCCCTAGACCGTTCTTTTTATTTCAGATTATTGTAGCGCTATATCTTAGCTACACGCCGGTGTAAAACATTACGGGCTACCGGACGGCAAACACTGAAATATTTGCGTTCAAAGATTCAAAATGCCACATTTTGCATGTTTCACTGTGCCCAAAAATTTTCAACTCCATGTTCCAGCTTACTAATTGGAGTTGAATGCTAAAAATTGATGTCTAAGCTGTACTTTTAGAGTAGTTTAAGAACCTTTCATTGAATTTCATTTTTGGAAAAAAAATTTTTTTCGTCTCCCTATCGGGGGGCATAATTCGTCTGGAACCCCCCTAGACCGTTCTTTTTATTTCAGATTATTGTAGCACTATATCTTCGCTACACGCCGGTGTAAAACAATATGGGCTGCCGGACGGCAAACACTGAAATATTTGCGTTCAAAGATTAAAAATGCATGTTCCACTGGGGTACATAATGTGCAAAATGTGGCATTTTTAATCTTTGAACGCAAATATTTCAGTGTTTGCCGTCTGATAGCCCATATTGTTTTACACCGGCGTGTAGCGAAGATATAGCGCTACAATAATCTGAAATAAAAAGAACGGTCTAGGGGGTTCCAGACGAGTTATGCCCCCCGATAGGGTGACGAAAAAAAATTTTTTTCCAAAATGAAATTCAATGAAAGTTTCTTAAACTACTCTAAAAGTACAGCTTAGACATCAATTTTTAGCATTCAACTCCAATTAGTAAGCTGGAACATGGAGTTGAAAATTTTTGGGCACAGTGAAACATGCAAAATGTGGCATTTTTAATCTTTGAACGCAAATATTTCAGTGTTTGCCGTCCGGTAGCCGGTAATGTTTTACACCGGCGTGTAGCTAAGATATAGCGCTACAATAATCAGAAATAAAAAGAACGGTCTAGGGCGGGTTCCAGACGAGTTATGCCCCCCGATAGGGGGACGAAAAAAAATTTTTTTCCAAAAATGAAATTTAGTAAAAGATTCTTAAACTACTCAAAAAGTTACGCAAAAACCCCGTTTGTTAGGTCTGAATTCCGATCAGCAAGTCAGAAATTCGATATCGAAATTTTGGTCCCATAGTTAAGCGGGCCGATTTTTAGAAGGCCATATCTCGAGCGTGGAGCGTCGAATCTGGAAATTGTTTGCGGTGGTTACATAACCTATCAAGACGTATTAGTCCTCCAACTTTGAGCGCTCCATGCCAAAGTTTCATTTTTGAGGTCTGAATACACAGACTCGATCGGTTCAGAGACTGGCTCTTAAGAGTCAGTCTTTGATTTGATTTACCCTTGGCTGTAAGCCCTTTTTTAAAAGTTTTCCATTCAGTGATTTAGTCGAAACTTGGTGTGTTGTATGTATTGTAATATGTTAAAATAGATGTCAAACGAATACCAACGGTGCATATGTAAATCTTAGTGTGATTCAGCGAAATCATAGTGAAATCTCGGTAAATCTTAGTGTTGTATGTCATATATATAGCCTATGTGTACACCAGCCATATATGCAAACTTCTGAAATATAGCGAAATAGCGCAATAGCAGTGAGATTTTGTGAAAGTTTGAGTTTCATTGTCGGACCATTAAAGCAATAAATTTGAAACTTTTCTGACTGAGAAAGTCAGGTAAAACTGAAAATATCAGACTAAAATACACTTGTTTTACCTAAAGCCTTGTTTTAGAAGTACCTAGTTCTTTGGATTTCAAACTAGGCAAAGTAAAACTAGGTGCCAGAGTTACAGAGTGCCCAGAAACTACAGTAGGCTAAAACTAACTTGCTTAGGCTTAGGCTTAGGCTTAGGAGTCAACTGAATACGGTAGATAAAATTGAAATTTTTGTTAGGGACCCCCAAAAGTCAGTTTTTCCTTTTCAGAAGATGGACTTGAACCTGAAATTTCGATCTTGGACTTAACTTGAATCTGAACCTATTTTTTCAACCCGGCCGGACTTTCCAACAGTAGTTTGAGTGTGTTTGTTGTTTCTCTTCCGATTGTCAACTCTGTCCTACCGGTCGTCCACGGTACTGATATTTTACTATAGTATAGTAAAACAAAAATTAGTAATACTAGTGGTATTTTACTAGTAGTAAAATAATAGTAAAAAGTAAAATTATGAGCCAATAGTAAAGTAAAAATTAAATTAAATTACAAAACGGGCTCAATAGTAAAATAGAAATTTTACTACCATTTTACTAGTTTTTGGCGAATTTCAGCCAAAATCTTGATCAATTTTGCACTCAAACATGCGTGGGTGCAACTTCGTCACTCAAATTTTACACATTTTGCCTCTAAACTATTGGAAATACCTCATATTTCCAAAAGTCAAATTCAGCAACTATTTGGCACCAACATTGACCAGTTATAAGATCTTGGCATCATTGAAGAAAATTGCATCTTATGTCTAGTAAAATCATAGTAAAATAGTAGTAAAATGAGTAAAATTATTAGTAAAACAAAAATTAGTAAAATTGGAGCTGCTTGGTAGTAAAACAAAAATAAAAATTAAATTGAAGTGCTGAATTTGTAGTAAATTTAGTAAATAGTAAAATAAAAATCCACTAGTAAAATAACAGTAGACGGTGCAGTTGTGGAGCATTAACGGATTGTTTACTCTTCCAGTTATTCCAACACCAGAACACAAATTTAAGTATCATGGCACGCGCACTACTACAACCGACCGTACATCATTGAACAAGACATAGAACAGTTCGTCCAACCATTACTCCTTGTAATAGTTCTTATCTACATCCTTCGTCATTCCACAGAGAGTGATGTCTCCGGCATACTGTTTCATGTAGGGCTTGGTCCAGCCTCCGAAACGGTACTTGCTCGATTTGAAGTCATCAAAGTTGGCCACTCCGTCATAATGCGCGTACCAGAGCAGAGGGTTCCGACCGTCCGATGTGACCTTGTAGCTTGAGCCCAAAAGATCGTTCCACATGTATTTTGAACTGTAGATACCCCATCGCGACCAGCCGTTGGTTTTGAGAGCAGAAATCATGCCCTAAACGGTATACAGTAGAACGTTAGAACAAAATACATTACGTCCCTTTACAATACAAAGTAGACACCAGGGATGGATGTTATTCCGAAAAACCTCAGCCTGTTTTTTTTCGATTTTTTCCTTTTCCTTAATCGCGGAAAAACTCAAGTCCAAGTTCTGAGTATCCTAGACTGGTTTTATGATTCCTAACGCTTTCTAGCGCCTTCCTCAGTCTTTTCAGACCAGAAATACACGTGTTACATAGATATAAATCACGAAACAGGCATGCAACAGTGCCTGACAGGCTCCATCAATAAACCCTATATGCAAATTTTCTAACAGCAGCTTGCATTTTTCTTTTATCATGCCAAATTTGGTCTTTTCTGTTGTTTTCTAACAGTTTTGAGTCACTATGGTCTATTATACATCGTAAGAGTCCATTTTTTATTAGGAAAATGACATAAATTAGCTATTTTTAGCTTGAGTTGTTTCCGCGATTTATGTTTTTTCCAACCCTTAAGGAAAAAACCGATTTTTTTTCGGAAAAAAACCGAAAAATCACACCTCACATCCCTGGTAAACACTGACTGCATGCACTCACCGGTACCGGGGTTTTCAGTAAATAAGCCCGTAGGCGTTTATTTATTTTCGCACTTTTCACACCTTCAATTCTAATTTAAATAAACGCCCAGGGCGGCTATTTGGAAAGTACTGTAGATGCACGTTTATTGGAAAATGGCATCTGCTTTTTGGCTATGCGCTGCCTGTCTGTTACTTGAATTTGTTCGGACTGATTTTTCGACAAAAATCGATATTAACGTGCTTGTATACTGAAAATCATGCTTTTAGCCCCGATTTTTGGAGGTTTTAGCCCATTTTTCATTATATTTTTTATCTCAATAAGAAATGCTTTCCCTGAATAACCGCCCATTGGCGCTTGGGTCGCCCAGGGGAGGGGCCACTATTTGAAGACGTTTACAGTAAAAAAACCGGTACAATATTACAGCGTTTCAGAGCAATAAACCGGTTCAGTGACGTTTTAGCTCGATTTAGCTTTACCTTATCCCAACGTTCATACCTGTAAAAAGCGACGGTTGTATGTTTTGTCACTGTTCCAGTTGTATTTTTCGATATCCAACCAAATCCGGTCGACCATGTGTCGCACCGGTTTCATAAAGTCGATGGCTGCTTTGATCTGATTGGCTGCCGAAGGCCCGCCCACCGGCTTCGGAAATATGTAGACGTCAGACTTTATACCGTAAGTGGCGTAGACCAACTTGACATTGTCGCGGCCCACCGAATCCAGTTTGGCATTGGAACTGAAGTTGAGAAAGTTTGAATTTATTTATTAAGAGACGATATGAAAAATACCGATAGATGCGAAAAACGGACTTCTTGTAGCCTCTGTTGTATAGACACTGCAAAGCTGATTTTGTGAGTCGTGTTGAGACGTCAAAACCTCGGCCTGAAGCAGGAAAATTGATTATTAAGAGTCGTTCTCTGGTCAGATCGCGTTTTGGTCCTTTGCCCTATTCAGACCCAAAATTGAAACTTTGAGCTAGAGAGCTGTAAGTTGGTACACTAATAGATACTTATGAGTTATCTTTCAGCTGCAGAGGATTAATGGATCTGACGCTCCTGTCCTGAGATATAGCCTTCCGAAAATCGGTCTGCTTAACTATGGGACCAAAATTTCAAACTCGAATTTCTCGCTTCATACTCGGAATTCGGACCTAAAAATTGGGGGTTTTAGAGTACTTTTAGACTGCTTTAAGAAACTTTCGTCAAATTTTCGTTTTCAGAAAAAAAATTTTTTTTCGCCCCCTTTGCGCCCCCTAGCTCGTCTGGAACCCCCCCAACCCAGTTTTTTTTTATTTCAGAAAAATTTTGCGCTATCAATTACCTACCGTTTGTTGTGAAGCATTGTTTGCTCAGACCCGAAAAACGTGAGAAAATTGAGGTCAAACATGTCCCGGTCGCAAAATTTTCGCACTTTTCTCAGGTCAAATATTTCCAAGTCCGGTTTTCCACCTACTAGTACGAATTCGGACTTAAAATTGGGGTTTTAGAGTACTTTTAGACTGCTTTAAGAAATTTTTGTCAAATTTTCGTTTTCAGAAAAACATTTTTTTCGCCCCCTTTGCGCCCCCTAGCTCGTCTGGAACCCCCCCCCCAACCCAGTTTTTTTTATTTCAGAAAAATGTTGCGCTATCAATTACCTCAAAAGGGGGCAAAAAAATTTTTTTTCTGAAAACGAAAATTTGACAAAAATTTCTTAAAGCAGTGTAAAAGTACTCTAAAACCCCCAATTTTTAAGTCCGAATTCGTACTAGTAGGTGGAAAACCGGACTTGGAAATATTTGACCTGAGAAAAGTGCGAAAATTTTGCGACCGGGACATGTTTGACCTCAATTTTCTCACGTTTTTCGGGTCTGAGCAAACAATGCTTCACACCAAACGGTAGGTAATTGATAGCGCAACATTTTTCTGAAATAAAAAACTGGGTTGGGGGGTTCCAGACGAGCTAGGTGGGGGCGCAAAGGGGGCGAAAAAAATTTTTTTTCTGAAAACGAAAATTTGACAAAAATTTCTTAAAGCAGTCTAAAAGTACTCTAAAACCCCCAATTTTTAAGTCCGAATTCGTACTAGTAGGTGGAAAACCGGACTTGGAAATATTTGACCTGAGAAAAGTGCGAAAATTTTGCGACCGGGACATGTTTGATCTCAATTTTCTCACGTTTTTCGGGTCTGAGCAAACAATGCTTCACACCAAACGGTAGGTAATTGATAGCGCAACATTTTTCTGAAATAAAAAAAACTGGGTTGGGGGGTTCCAGACGAGCTAGGGGGGCGCAAAGGGGGCAAAAAATTTTTTTTCTGAAAACGAAAATTTGACGAAAGTTTCTTAAAGCAGTCTAAAAGTACTCTAAAACCCCCAATTTTTAAGTCCGAATTCGTACTAGTAGGTGGAAAACCGGACTTGGAAATATTTGACCTGAGAAAAGTGCGAAAATTTTGCGACCGGGACATGTTTGACCTCAATTTTCTCACGTTTTTCGGGTCTGAGCAAACAATGCTTCACACCAAACGGTAGGTAATTGATAGCGCAACATTTTTCTGAAATAAAAAAAACTGCGTAGGTGGGTTCCAGACGAGCAAGGCGGGGCGCAAAGGGGGCGAAAAAAATTTTTTTTCTGAAAACGAAAGTTTGACAAAAATTTCTTAAAGCAGTCTAAAAGTACTCTAAAACCCCCAATTTTTAAGTCCGAATTCGTACTAGTAGGTGGAAAACCGGACTTGGAAATATTTGACCTGAGAAAAGTGCGAAAATTTTGCGACCGGGACATGTTTGACCTCAATTTTCTCACGTTTTTCGGGTCTGAGCAAACAATGCTTCACACCAAACGGTAGGTAATTGATAGCGCAACATTTTTCTGAAATAAAAAAAACTGGGTTGGTGGGTTCCAGACGAGCTAGGGGGGGCGCAAAGGGGGCGAAAAAAATTTTTTTTCTGAAAACGAAAATTTGACAAAAATTTCTTAAAGCAGTCTAAAAGTACTCTAAAACCCCCAATTTTTAAGTCCGAATTCGTACTAGTAGGTGGAAAACCGGACTTGGAAATATTTGACCTGAGAAAAGTGCGAAAATTTTGCGACCGGGACATGTTTGATCTCAATTTTCTCACGTTTTTCGGGTCTGAGCAAACAATGCTTCACACCAAACGGTAGGTAATTGATAGCGCAACATTTTTCTGAAATAAAAAAAACTGGGTTGGGGGGGTTCCAGACGAGCTAGGGGGGCGCAAAGAGGGCGAAAAAAAATTTTTTTTCTGAAAACGAAAATTTGACGAAAGTTTCTTAAAGCAGTCTAAAAGTACTCTAAAACCCCCAATTTTTAGGTCCGATTTCCGAGTATGAAGCGAGAAATTAGACTTTGAAATTTTGGTCCCATAGTTAAGCGGACCGATTTTCGGAAGGCTATATCTCAGGACAGGAGAGTCAGATCCACTAATCCTTTGCAGCTGAAAGATAACTCATAAGTATGTATTAGTGTGCCAACTTACAGCTCTCTAGCTCAAACTTTCAATTTTGGGGTCTGAATACTGAAACTCGATCGGTTCAGAGAACGACTCTTAAATTAGTTCGTAAACGTCTTTGCAATTTTTGGCTTCAGTACTGTAGGCCTTTGGATAGATAACTGCACTATGAAATGGCTTCATTAAACAGAAATAAACTGAAAATTCTACTTAGAACTTGAGCAGCTTGAACAGATACGTACGCAGTTTGAAGGCAAACAGTTACTGGTGCTATACAGTACGTGTACAAATAAGGGGAGGACCCGACTACGCCAAATCACGAAATACATGGGCCACGTCACGTCCATGGTCAACATTCAAATGGTTGCCATTCGTGCATTTATCAAGCTATCGACTAAGCGGCTTATTTGTGCATTGTGTAGCTGAGAGAATGGGCTTTCTAACAGCTTGCACATATTCACTATAGGCGAATTTTTGAAGGAGAAAAATTTTAACGTTTTTCGCGGTTGAAAACGATCCAAAAATTTGCTCATCATTTGTCTTCTGGAAAGCTAATCATCATATCCGCTTGTCTCATTGTCTCAGCTACACAACTCACTAAACCGCTTGTACATAGCTTGAGAAATGCGCGAATGGCAACCGTTTGAATTCCGGCCACCAGAAGTCGCCCAGCACCCAGACATGGGCAAAGGGGGTCTGAGGGGGGTTGCCCCCCCTTAGGCTCTGACCTCCCCCAATCAGGCCGGCCGCTACACCCTCAGGAATTTTTTTGTATAGAAAATTATGATAAAAATATGCTTGGATTACGTGTAAAGAGCTCAGAGAATAGCTTGTTTTAACTTAGTTTAATGAAAAATTAGTCAAGAACCCTTGATTTTAGCCAAAAATCGGACTTTTTGGCTTACCACCCCCTCAGCCCCACTCAGGCACTCCTACCCCCCTCAGGAATTGAAAATTCTACCCCCCCCCCTCAGCAGAAATGCTAGCCATGTCTGCCAGCACATATTTCAAGATTTGGCTTAGTTGGGTCCAGCTGGTACAAAACAATCCCAGATTGGTTTTCATAATTTTCTAACCAGAGGAGGGCAGACTTCCAGAAGGAGGAGGAGGAGGAGTAGTAGGAGGACTGGAAGCAGTATCTTGGTAAATATGAGCCCAAGTTTTCGGTCCAACAATGCCATCAGCTGTTAGACCATTACGGCTCTGGTAGGCGATGACCTTGCTTCGGGTGCCGGAACCAAATATACCATCGGCCGATGCGCCCACCGCTCGCTGTAGCACTCTGACGCACTCGCCTCTGCTGCCCTGTTTTAGAGTGGCTGTGCACCGATTGGCGTAAATCTTCTGCCTAAACTACTATATACTTTACCTTCTTGAGTGAGACAGACCTCCTAAAGTCGGTTTTTACTGTTGAAGTCATGTTTTTACTGAACTGAGGACAGTCGATTTTATAAAAATTGCGTATGCACGAATTTCGGACGAATTTAGCGAGCCTAACTTCGCGCTAGGTTCAGTTTGCGTAGAGGAAACCAGCCAGAGAATTCAATTTTAATGAAAAGCCCACCAACACACTAATTTACTATGCATTGAACTACAATGCGTTTTTAGATACGCTACAATATTCTTCTGTGCCTTCAAACAATTTTTAGAAATTCAGGCCACCCGGAGAGATCCAGCCCAGCAGGCACAAAACTTTAGCCGGGTGGGCCCAAACGCATCTCTATCTACCTACGTAGAGTACCACAGACTATAGATCATGCCCGTTAAGGATATTGGGCGGGTCGGATATGTACAAAGCAGAAATTTTCAGAAATTAAAATAAAATTAAGCAGAAAATGGTAGAAGGACCGTACCGGTTTCCGGCTTCAAAATTCTGATTTTTAATGAAAATTCTTAACAAATTTTTAAAAGTTTACTTAGACAAGGAAAAATTTGACGGGCCAGACAGTAATTTTGGTCCCCCTGGGCTCTAGGATCATTACCAGGTTTTAGCTCCAACAATGCCATCAGCAGAAAGGCCATGTCGTTGTTGATAGGCTATGACCTTGGATCGGGTACCGGAACCGAAGATGCCATCAGCCTTAGTGCCAACCGTGATCTGCACCACTTTGACACAGTCGCCCCTGCTGCCCTGTCTTAGCGTGGCGGTGCATTTGGACTGGGCCAAGTTGATCTCAATGCACAGTAAGAAGGCAAAGACAAGGAAGTGGCAGCAGCGCATGGTAGAGTCTGGCGAAAGATGGACTTGCGCCGGGTTGGTTGGAAACCAGTTCAAGCAGCCGTTCGTTCAGCGATCTGGTGACGTGAGATTTCGCTCAAATTCCTGATCAGAATTGAGTAGGTGGACTTGGCTGGGAAATCCCCCGGTTAAACTTGAACACACTCACTTCCACTTCTTATAATTATTTTGTTAACTGGTTAAGGTGGGTTCACATAGTCGGTCGGCGTCGGCAACGCCATCGGCAAAATATCGGGGCCGAGCGTCGGTATAGCGGTGGAGAAAAACTGGGTTAAAACGCAATTCACATAGTCTGTTGTCGGCATCTGGAACCGGCCGTCCTACCTGATAATTACGGTATTTTGACGGCCCAAAAGTCTAGTGAGCACAGGCATTTGAGTCATTTGCGCTGTACCGGTGACAGAATGGGCCGTTCTATGAGCTCTAACACAGGCGTAAAGCTCCGGCAGGGTTGTGCATTTATCTACGGAGACATCTTTGCGAAATTTTTCTGAATGGAAAAGCCCAAGTTTGATTTCGGTGCTTTTGGCTCAGAGAGTGACAGCTCGATTTTCGCGCCTCGATTTCACAGAGAGCGCAGAGAAAAGTGATATGCATGCAGTGACTATCTGCTTTTTGCTTAAAACGGTTTATCTACAGCTGATCAAATGTTCTGGCCAATGCCGCTGTGTAATTAGCGCCTGTCCACCCCCGACCGACCGCGCCTATGTGAACCGGCCGCATGCTCAGCGCTCTGTTTAATTGGTCGGGAACGCTTGGCGGCCATAAAAGGTTGTAAATCGCGTCGTGGCGATTTGGGATTTGGCCAAATCATCGGCAAGTCTTTAGCCGTCTGGAACGGCTCCAGACGCACTACAGACTATGTGAACTGCTGCATGCTTATGTGTGTACTCAAATTGGGGTCGATTTCCCGAGTTGCCGCGTTGCCGACGCCTACCGACTATGTGAACCCACCTTTAAAGTCTAGTTAGTTCCGCAAGAAAGTTTATACACGTGCTACACAGGTCACATCTAACACGCCAAATACAATCAAACACATATTTCGCCGAATAGATATGTAGGTACATATGTATGAATATGAAACAAAGAGGCATGTTTACATTGTATCACAATTGCGACAGGTTATGTTACATTAAAAAACGTGTAAACAGTCACACACGAAACAAAATTCATGCATGTACATAGGGTTCCACTCAAACATGCAACAGGTCCCAGCCGGCCAGGGGGATGAAATGAGGGTAGGGCGGTTCTCCGTCAGGAGGGGCCCAGCCAGGGACGGGGTCAAAAACTTCAAAAAACTCCAAAACGCCTGGAAATGCGTTTTTAGCACGTTTTATTCAATATAGAAGGCTAAAAATAGCTATTTTCAGCTGCCGAATAGCGTTTTAGAGCAAAAAATGACAGAAAGGGCCTCTAAAAGACCAATTTTTCTCAGTGAAAAAAGTCAAAATTGGTTACTAAAGGCCTTCTAATCGAATTTTAGTCTAATAATTAGTGATTTCTGAGCCAGTTTGTTAGAACAGGAGCCGCTATCAGCTTGCATCTTGGGCCCGGGAGCGATTTTTATCGCTTTTGTTCTCTCTCCACAAGCTAACATCCCCTGGCATCTGCTTACACTGAAGCAGGGCCTTCAAGCCAACCTTCATCTCCTGCAGTCTACCAGCATAAATAAAAATGTTAGCCAGCTTATCCCAGTTGGACGCACAGAAACAAACCATAGCCAGGTTGTAGGGACCGCCCGACCACAAAATAGCGTAGCCCAAGGAAACAGGCAACACATACAAGACTAATGTGCACACACAACTGATCCCAAGCACAAGCGTAAAACTCTGCTGGCGTTTCTTTTCCTCATCTCGTACCTGCCCAGCAGGCATCACTCTAGACTGGTGCAACCGATGGTTTAGCCAAACCGGCCCATACAGCAGAACACTGCAGAAAGCAAAAGATGGGCCAGCAAATGCAAAATAGCTACCGAACCAACTGGGCTCAGCCAGAGACATGATCTCGGCAGAATAGCAGAGCTTGGCCACGCGAAGCTGATGTATTTTGGGTAGCAACTGCACTAGACCGAACGCTCCGGTGAGGATCGGTATGGCGTAGGTGGTGAGTAGCAGTGTGTAGGCGTAGACTTTGTTCCAGCCCAAGTAGGTGAGTGGAAAGCAAACGCAGAAGAGTCGGTCGAGTGAGACTGCCAGCAGCATCAGACCTGGCAAATGCTCCACCCACAGCCAGATCCAAATGTGCGGCACCCACATACAGTGGCTCAGAGGCACTGGCTCGTACAGACTTTGCCAGTAGATTAGACAGTATACCCCTGCAACATAGGCAGACCTCAATTTGTACCCACCAACAGTCAGACACTTAATGCAGTATGGCCGGCAATTAACAGTATGGACGGACTTAACACAGGATGGATGGATGGATGGATGGATGGCATACATGTAACAGGGGGGGTCTGGGGGGGGTCTGCCCCCCACCCGACTTAGGCCAGACCCCCCCGGATGGGCCCCCCCCGAGACGATTTCACCGACCCCCCCCCTCCGATTTTTCTGGCAAGTAAATTTTCGAGCAAATTTTTGCAATTTTTTACACTTTCACACACAAAAATTGCCAAAATCGCCTGCAAAACAGCACTTTTTAGCTGTATTTCAGCCCAAATTAGCGATTTTTGGCAATTTTTAGCCAAAAAATTGCGATTTTTCTCGATTTTTGAGCGTTTTTTAGTGCCCACCCCCTCCCCCAAAATTTTGGCTCAGACCCCCCCCCCCCGGCCGGCGCCAGACCCCCCCAACCCCCCCCTCCCCCCATCGGCGGATGACCTGTTACATGTATGATGGATGGATGGATGGATGGATGGATGGACGCGCGGACTGGCGGTCGGGCGGACGGGCGGAGGGGCGGACGGGCGGACGGTCGGACGGGCGGACGGGCTGACGGGCGGACGGGCGGACGGGCGGACGGACGGACGGACGGACGGACGGACGGACGGACGGACGGACGGACGGACGGACGGACGGACGGACGGACGGACGGACGGACGGACGGACGGACGGACGGACGGACGGACGGACAGACAGATGGATGGACGGATGGACGGACGGATGGACGGACGGATCGATCGATGGATGGACGGACGGACGGATGGATTGTCCAGGCGGGGCCGTAGCCCCTGCCTTACCCACAACCTGCACTTCCTTTTCTGCTAGCATACTAGCCGGCAGACATGCTAGTAGCGAAGGAATGGCAGGATGTGATTGTGCGTGATGGGCCCGTAGTGTGGCTTAAGGCAAGGGCTATGGTCCCGCCCGGACAACCCATCCATCCTGGAACGCCTATGTTTGTGGTGGACCGCTATGACGGCGTTAAGTGCCTGAATGTATAACGCTGTATCTATTAAACTTCTAGTAGAAGCATGGACTTTTATTAGAAAGTTTACCTGCACAGACATAGCCGAGCATGTTGATAGCATCGGCGAAGGACAAACCGAAGATGATCAAAAAGGTCTTGCTGTTTCGCAGTGCCTCGAAGTGGGACACACAGATAACTACAGCAAGATTGGCCAGACCAACCACACTGCCTTGAAGGATATACCCATAGTAAGGCCAGGTGTCTGTCAAGTTTGAAGCCATCGCGCCGAAGTCTAAATGTGAGGGTTTCTCTGCTAAAAATACACTACTTGCACACTGAACGAATGCCTTCATCAAAGTTCTTACCTACATGTACATTGTTGAAGTTGGTTAGAAGTGAAAAGAACTGTCTCTAACAAGCTTAAGCTAACGACATGGCTGGCTAGGCTAGGCAGGGCTAGGCAAAATATCGTAATTAGTACTGTATCTTGTTATGAATTATCAACCTTGTTGGGCGGAATTCCCAGTAAATTGTTCATTAGCTTGAGCTAGCGGCAGAAAATTCTTTTCATCATTAATTAACACCGGTATGCTTTCCGTTGTGTTGTCATGACTACTAGTCAAAGTCCATGTCATAGTCAATACTTTTATGATATGGCAGTCAAACGGACAGGTAGTCAAAGTCAAAGTTTGACTACCTTTGTTACCATAAATACGTAGTCAAACGAAAACCAGATAGTCAAGCGGTTTGATTATGACTACTACATTTTGTTAAAAACAGCAGGGTTGCATTTTACCGCTTTTTTGCTGTTCGCAACAACATATTTTGCAAAGTTGTTACGTTTCAAAGAACATTAGAACACCACGACGGAAGACCAAACAACCTCTCTTAAAAAAATTTTGAAGCAATGACAGATGTCAGTCAGTGAATCTCTGCTTGATGCAAGATTTTTCGTGAGGGAGGGTAAAAATTTGACATACTGTACGAACAGTAAAATACCTTTCTAGAAACGTTTTACGCAGCAAAGAACATGAGACTAGAGAACTCAATAATTGTCATGGTTTCACATGCAAAAGGTGTTTTGTTATATTTTTCTGCAGCATCTTTTTCTCTTGTATCGAAAATG
This sequence comes from Sabatieria punctata, assembly GCA_030248155.1. NCBI lineage: Eukaryota > Metazoa > Nematoda > Chromadorea > Araeolaimida > Comesomatidae > Sabatieria > Sabatieria punctata. The sequence goes on from JASANB010004843.1 coordinate 17,756, forward strand.
TCGACAGAACAACAATTAAGATGCATTTTGCGAGAAAGTCAGCTTTGAGGGGGCAAGCAGGGCCATCTCACGGATCTGGCTGATACTTATATCTATTAAAATAGAGCACAGTCGAAGACCAACGGTGCATGCCCGGCCACCAGCAACCCCCTAGAACCGGAGCTACACCCCCTCAAAGTTGGGTCGGCAGCAATTTTCGGGCTCATTTTAATAGCTCTGACACCCTCCATTCAAACGATCACCCTTCATTCGTTTCTTAAGCAAGGATCTCGACTCGCATATGGTTTTGTAGCTGGTCCAATGGCCTTTCATTTTCTGGTACTCCGGTTTCCAGATCCTAGCTGGTTACCGAGATATTCGCCGAAAACTGCGAAATTTCCACAAAATGCCACTCCGTTTTTTTTTTTTTTTCGAAAAATCTTTATAACTTTTTGTGCAAAGGCCCTGCCAAGCTAATGTTTTAACAAAAGTTAGGCATGAGTTGGCCAAACAAAATGAGCGCCCCAAAGTGTGCGGTTAGGGGGGGGGAGGGGGGTGTTTTGGCCTCTCAAAGGTGTTCGAAAAAAATTTTTTCTGCAAAGCTTAGTTGTTAGCATACTGTTATATGCAGTTTTGTGTGCTAAGTTCGAAAATGCATTCAGTTTAGCTAGATTCGCTCTGGATCGGGAGAAATTGGCGTCCAAAGTTGAGACCAACCCTTTTTCTTGACTGGCACTACTCGCTAGCATGACCATTAACCGCGGTGCAATGCAGTTTTTCTTACGTAGTTTTTGCTGCTGATTCCGAAAATAACTTTATTTTTGCTCTACGTTGCCTACTTTTGAAGATATCGGCATTTTTATGATTTGGGAAGAAAACGGCTGCACTTGCTATAACATGCTCGTTTGAAAGGTGGCTCAATTCAGTCGCATCTAGAGTGCAGAGCCATAAAAATTTATATCACCTAATGCAGTTTTTGCCGCTGATTACGAAAATGGCATCTGTTTTTCAATCTGACTGCTCCTGAGCTACTTATGTAACTTTTATGCCCTGGTACTCAGACAATAAGTTATCTGTCAAATCTGGACATAATATGGTATCTATCTGGTGCAGTTTTCTCTGCTGATTCAGAATATTATCATATTTTTGCGCTACGGCCACTCTGTCGCAAGTTATGGACCTCCAAAGTTTCATTAAGAAACATGCTGTGAGAAGCTGTAATCCTAAAATAAATGTTCAGCATTCATGCATTTCTGAAATGAACCTTTTGTCAGTAAATAGTGTACCCGACCTATTTTGACCCGCTGAGTTCGAAAATGGCGTTTGTTTTAATCTATAGTTACTCGTTTTGGAGATATATGAATATTAATGCAAATTTTGTTTGTTCAGTACTGGTATTGTACTCAAACGGGCGGTAGTCATAGTCATAGTCAAACGGAAATTTTGGTATTGTAAAGCAACATTAGTTTTCCGTTTGCGGTGTTTTTTTCCTAGGACTGTAGTCATTTTTACCGCATAGTACAGTTTACTGTATAGTGCTATTTATTATAGCACTCTGGGTACTACATAATCCGCAGTTAATGCCGCGCTACTATAAATGCAGACATATTTACAGGGTGCGTAAAAAAACAACCCAGCAGATATTTTACTGTAGAAACGCAATTTTTTTTCTGAATGAAAGACAAATATATTATTGACAATCCAGTTTAATTTTGATTAAGATACTCTGCTTGGTTCCTGTGATATTTGGCCTCAAATAAGTTCAGAGATTTGGTAATGAACAGCAGCGATTTTTATTAATTCTGTTGCACTTCATAATAAAACAGATTCCTACATCTAAGGGCTGATTACCAAAATCAGTGTTTCAAATTTGATGGCAAATATCACAGGAACCAGAACCAAGCAGAGTATCTTAATCAAAATTTAAACCAATCTGTCAATAATTTACAAGTATTTGTCTTTCATTCAAAAAAAGATTCCTTCAAATCGGTTGAGATTTGCGGTTGCCACAGTTAAAAGTCTGTTGGGTTGTTTTTTAACGCACCTTGAATATTCTGCAGTCAGCTGCTATCAAGAAATCTATGCCAATATTACAGTTTTTCCAGGGATGTGAGGTGGGAAAAAACACCGGAAAAAAACTGTTTTTTTCCGAAAAAAAACCGGTTTTTTTCCTAAGGGTCGGAAAAAAACATAAATCGCGGAAAAAAACTCAAGCTAAAAATAGCTAATTTACGTCATTTTTCGTTTAAAAAATGGACTTTTGCTATGTATAATAGGCCATACTGACTCAAAACTGTTAGAAAAACAACAAAAAAGACCAAATTTGGCATGAAAAAACAAAAATGCAAACTGCTGTAAGAAAATTTGCATATAGCGTTATTTATGGAACCTGTCAGGCACTGTTTCATGCCTGTTTCGTGATTTATATCAATGTAACACGTGTATTTCTGCTCTAACAAGACTGAGGAAGGCGCTAGAAAGCGTTAGGAATCATAAAACCAGCCTAGGATACTCAGAACTTGGGCTGGAGTTTTTTTCCGCGATTTAGGAAAAAAACCGGAAAAAAACCGGAAAAAAACTGGAAAAAAACAGGCCGAGGTTTTTTTCGGAAAAATATACAACCCTGAGTTTTTCTGGTGGTAAGTACATATTGGTGTATGAAGAAAATCAGTGGATAAGTACAATCTTAACGGTTCTGGTGTACTACTGTAAGTAAAGAACCTACATATTATGTAATCAACCAACCGCCCTATGTAGCCCTCGCTAGTACGTATTGCTAGCTACACACATACATACATACCACAGTTAGAAACTAGGTAAACTTTGGTCAGAGACCTAAGCCTTTCTTGTTTGAATTAATGAAATGGAAATTCTGAATCAATGTGTATGGCTTAAGCCGCGACTACAAGTAGTAAAAGGCTACAGAATAAACAGTGCATTAGGCTGTACGTTCTTTCTCTGCACTATAAACCGAGAGCGATGTGCGGTTTAACACTTGTAACTGTGTTCGTTTTGTTGGCCAGTCAAGCTGTTAACTATGCTAACAAGTTACCACGTATGATTTGTTTGTTTTCATTTTAACTATGTTCTGGATACGCCTACTATTTTGAGCATGCAGCACCACACCTCTCAGATGCCGAGACGCTAACAACGGTCAGCTAATCTGTCAATGTCCTCCTAACCAACTACGCTTAGCTGAATGCAAGCAAAGTGGCTTTTGTGGTCCGGTATTGATCTAATGTCTCGACAAAATGACCTTTCCGGCTGGGTTGATAAGGAGAGATTTATTAAAAATAAAAAAGTACATGTACGTATTATGAATGTTTACAAGTACAAACAGACCCATTATTCCTCACGACTGCAAATCCAATCACCAAAACGAGCAGGTGTCATATTTGGGGTACATTTTGTCGAACAGTTTACATTTGAATGTGTAGGCGAAGAGAGGAAAATTTTTCAAAGTCTCTTGTACTCGTTGCTGATTGGGACTTTTCTTCTGTGTTATCAGGTAATCTTCGAGTGCAAAGTCGCTAATATTTTGACACATATTCTGAGCAAATGCCACGAAAAATAGCTGGTCCATGGTTAGATCGGAGAGGTGGTTGGCCTAAAATCAATAGTGATGCGTAATTTAATCCGCGCAACAGAACACTAATCTGCGCAAGATACCTTGTTGACAAAAAAGCGTGAATTAAAACAAACCCTATTCAATGAAGGCAATCTTGGTTCAATCCCACAAGTAAATTCGACGGCTTTATAAGCCAAGTAAGCGATTTTGATTCCAGTATTATCGGCCATGTTGCTGTCGAGCGTGCTGTTTCCATCGATACACAAAGTTGACCAGTTCTTCAGGTGGTAGCAGATGGCTGAGTACTGCTCGGACACGCACGGTACCTTGTCCAAATACTTCAGCTCAGATTCTTCCGACAACCAGTGTCCCATTTTTCCGTTGGAACCGAACTGCGTGCCGGTAAAGTCAAACGCACTGGCAACTGCACGACCTGAATAATCTACATACAATTCATTCTGTCAGATATCACTACCGGAGTTTTCCAAGTATTTCTTTCTATTAGAACTGGGTTTCTTTTCCGATCAGCATGTACTACGGTCGCCAAGTTGCAAGGCTGCAAGTGGCGCAGCTACGCAGCTGTTTTTCGTAACTGAATATAAAAAGCAGGCTAAATATTGCAGGGAAGTCTAGTGGTTCTTAAGAAAACAGCAATGCATGCATTTCACTGTTCTTGGTTGATTGCCCTTCACTGCAGTTCGCCTATGGTCATATTTCTCCATTTAGTCCTCTCAAACTAAAGCTGGAAGAAAATTTCCGTTTTTCTAACAACCTGTACGTTCAAATAACTACCGCCTATAAGAAACTACAGCACCTATAAGAAATCCAGCAGATCCATAATTCCAGGCGTTAGGAAAGGAAACATGGTAAAACGGCTGTCTCATAAGCGCCGCTGGTACAGAGATCGAATTCAACGGATGTCTATACCAGGCATTAGGATAAGCCGGCGATTTTTCGAATAAATCCCTCTTGGCAAAGCTTTTCAGTTGCGTCCAATAGTGGGCTCCAAAATCAGCTTTGACCAAGTGATAAGTAGTGTACCAGTCCTTTTGGGTTAAATAATTAGGCAAATTGCCATAATAGTCCTTTAGATTATTGTCGTCCATTATCCACTCTGGATAGCCAATATTTTTAACCATTTCCGTCAACTTTTCGTTCGCTTTCACCTTGGAATAAGCGTCCATCCAAGTTAACCCAGCGACCATTGTTTGAAAAGCGCCCGAAATTTGATTGGTTACGAGCGTAGTGTGGTTGCCAAAATAGTAAAAGTCCTGTACGTACAGTCGCCCTATGGCGTACGGTAGGTACTGTACTAGAAAGTTGATACAGTAGATCTCCACTGCTACGGTAGGAGTGCCGGTAAACTCTGGAATCGGTTCTATAGGACGGAAAAACTGAGTCGCACCTCCAGGATTGATATTTTGACCATCGAATTTGAGAAAGTGGTCGATTAGTGGAAAAATTAGTCTCCAAATTAGGTAGTTAGCCACTGCTTCTGTGCTAAATTGATTTAGCACACTTTGAATGCCGTGTAGGTAGGACTTTTGCGACTTGGGATTCGGTCGCATGGCCGGAACTACGAATTTTGGGTTCGCATCGTCTATAGTTAAGTGAGGACTCAACAACCCAGTGAAATAGGTTTTCCAGTTTATCTGTCTGAAAAGTTAGCACTGGATTGTATTCGAATTTCGAATTCCTAAAAAATCTCATTTAACTTTGAACTGCATTACAATATAGGTGCGTGATACTATTTCGAAAGTAGTAATCGCTGTATCTATAGAAAATACTTCCTACCCTACATCGGCCACTTAACGCCGTTTATGGTACCGACACCATATATGGTACCCCCACGTCCGGGGACTGTCGTGATACCATTTGGTATCCTTACCCATGGTCATGGGTACCGGTACCATATATGGTACGAAATCTGAACAGAGTGGTAAGATATATGGTACCGGTACCGGTACCAATGCGGAGGTAGGGGTGCCATATATTATACCTACACTTTATATAGTACCGTCACCATATATGGTACCGGACCGGTACCATATACGCATACATGTAACAGGTCATCCGCCGATGGGGGGAGGGGGGTTGGGGGGTCTGGCGCCGGCCGGGGGGGTCTGAGCCAAAATTATGGGGGAGGGGGAGGGCACTAAAAACGCTCAAAAATCGAGAAAAATCGCAATTTTGGCCAAAAAATCGCCAAAAATCGCGTATTTGGGCTGAAATACAGCTAAAAAGTGCTGTTTTGCAGGCGATTTTGGCAATTTTTGTGTGTGAAAGTGTAAAAAATTGCAAAAATTTGCTCGAAAATTTACTTGCCAGAAAAATCGGAGGGGGGGGTCGGTGAAATCGTCTCGGGGGGGGGGGGGTCCCCATCTGGGGGGGGGTCTGGCCTAAGTCGGGTGGGGGGCAGACCCCCCCCAGACCCCCCTGTTACATGTATGCATATACGTATGGTGATGGTACCATATATGGTGTCGATACCATAAACGGCGTTAAGTGCCTGATTGTCCCAGTTGGAAACGTATTTTTGGCTGAAAGTGCATTGGCGTAAACTGCGTGGCGGCTTTTCTTAAAAATCGTGCATGCTCTGCTCTTTTTGAAATGGTTTTCACGCAATGACGCACATACGCATCAACGATTAACAGCTAATTCTAGTGCACATACTTGAAGTCATCCTTCAAAGTTTCATAATCGCTTGCAATATAGAGTTCTTCATCATTATACGAGCCATAGAGCATATGTTCGGCCAGCTGTTTTTCAAGCGAAATGATCGCATCGATAGGAGCTTCAAAGTCTTTCGAAGTCCGATTATAGGTCCCAGCTGCTAATGATAGTGCCACGGCAACTGAGTGAATCCTTAACTCGTAAGCTCTTTTCACCACAGGCCACGTTTCCTCGTTTAGGTAGTATTCAGGGGAACCCAGGGCTAAAGTGCCTTCGTAAATGTAAATAGTATTTTTAGACGAAGGGTCTTTCCAGTCAACATCAACTCTTGGGGTAAGGAATGTATCTGTATGATAAACAGAGCTTAGTTGACCCATAAACTCTGAAGCGTCGAATTTATCTTGATTCCACGCTCCGTCTGACATGATCAGAGGCCAGCCGTTATGAGAGTTGACTAATTGAAGTAACTGATTAGTGCTGAAGTCGTTAGGTCCGTCGTAATAAATGCACGCGTTGAATGCGCGTTGTGCGGCGTAAACCGGCTCTGGAGCGCCCTCTATATGCACTAATTTCAGCTGTTTGGCCAGTTCCTGCGCTATGTTTGATTGGACAATCCGGAAACTGTCGGTCAGCCCACTTTCCAGTCCTTTCTCGTTCTCCGGTCGCAAATGCTTCTGCTGCCACTTTCCGCAGGCGAACTGGTAGAAGTCTTGACAGGGATCGGCATCGAAATCGACCGAATCCTCCACGAATTTAGCCACCATCCGCCAGCCGGTGGTGTTTTTGGTAGGAATGAGGTTGGGAACGACCGAGAATTTGTGCTGTGCCCACCAGATTAGAATTATGGTCAGTAGAACCAAAATTGTAAGTACAACAATAGCTAATAGAGAGAACATAGCTAAGAGAAGCTTGTTCTGCTTCTTTTTTGTACTAGGTTCCTGGTAGAGCAATTCTGGCCGTGGGGACAACATTTTCAGCCGGCACAGAAAGGTATGTATGATGCAGTGTTGTAAATGCGCGTGTGAACAATGGACGCAATAAACTGTATGTTTATAGCCTTATCTATTTATTTGTAAAACCGTTTTAACAATGCATAGTTTGACAAGGCGCGGTAAATGTACGGTAGTGGCCAAAAAAAGACCGCCCAGCCTTTTTTGAGTTTGAGGACAAAACAAATGGCTGCCATTCTGTCAATTTTCACTGAATTTATACAGGGTGTGTCAAAAAAAACAACCCAGCAGAGTTTTTGCTGTAGCAACCGCAAATCTCAACCGATTTGAATGAATCCTACTTTAAATGAAAGATAAATAAATTCTTGAAAGATTGGTGGAGGCCCTATTAAGATACGATGCTTAGTTCCTGAGATATTTTCCTTCAAACTCAAAACAGAGATTTTGGCAGTGAACAAGAGCGATTCCGTTGCACTTCACAACAAAACGGATTCCTACTGCTGAGGGGCAAAAAGACTTTTACAAATGAAGTAACCAAGTATGTGTGGCACCAGAAAAACCTCGTTGCGTTTAGACCTACCGGGTGTCTCAAAAAAAATGATCACATTTCTTTTTACTGCCATTTCCGCAAATGTTGACCAAATAGGCTGAAATTTGGGCTATAGGTGCCAAAATTCGGGGAATTTTATGTGTTAAAGTTTGGTGCAGTAGGCTTGACTCATTCCCGAGAAATTTCAAAAAAAGTGAAATTTGTTGAATCAATAGTGAAAGCCGGTCACCGAAAAAATGATCACATTTCTTTTCACTGCCATTTCCGTAAATTTTGACCAAATAGGCTGAAATTTGGAACATAGGTGCCAAAATTCGGAGAATTTTATGTGTTAAAGTTTGGTGCAGCAGGCTTGACTAGTTCTCGAGAAATTTCAAAAAAAGTGAAATTTGGTAATTTCAATAGTGAAAGGCGGTCACCGAAAAAACGTTACATTACATTATCGCCTAAACTCTAACGATAGCGTTGGAGTTCATGCGTCAACTTTTTACACACGAATTACCCTGAACTTCTGCGTTTACACTCCAAATTTCATCCAATTCCGACAAAAATTAGAAAAGATACAGGAAAAGGAAATGTTTACATTTTTCGTAACCGGCTTTCACTATTGAAATTACCAAATTTCACTTTTTTTCAAATTTCTCGGGAACGAGTCAAGCCTAGTGCACCAAACTTTAACACATAAAATTCGCCGAATTGTGCCACCTATGTTCCAAATTTCAGCCTATTTGGTCATAATGTGCGGAAATGGCAGTAAAAGGAAATGTGATCATTTTTTCGGTGACCGGCTTTCACTATTGAAATTACCAAATTTCACTTTTTTTGAAATTTCTCGGGAATGAGTCAAGCTTAGTGCACCAAACTTTAACACATAAAATTCCCCGAATTTTAGCACCTAATTTCTAAATTTCAGCCTATTTGGTCAAAATTTGCGGAAATGGCAGTAAAAAGAAATGTGATCATTTTTTTTGAGACACCCTGTAGTTCATAACCAAATTTTAGTTTGTAGTTTGTGGTTAGTAGTAGTCCAAGCTTTCAGGCTTTTCAGTTTGTAGTTAGTGGTTAGTAGTCAATTCAGCCAGCAATCCGAGTTTGTAGTTAGTGGTTAGTAGTCAATTTGTAGTCTCTGGGGCCTGTGCAAAAATGACGTCATCGGTTTAGGGGAAAGGGGTTGGGTACTAAAAAACGCTCAAAAATCGTAAAAATCGCAAAAAATCGCTAATTTGGACTCAAATACAGCTAAAAATACATTTAATCTGACAGGCGATTTTAGCAATTTTCCTGTTTGAAATTCTAAAAAAGCGCAAAAATTTGCTAAAAAATGACTTGCCTTGCCAGAAAGATCCGAGGGGTCGGAAAATGGTCTCAAGGGTCTCCGATTGGAAGGTCTGGCTCTTTCGGGTAGGGGCAGGCAGACCGCCCTCTGTTACATGTATGGTGGTGGACTTAATCATTGGAGGGAGTACCTAAGAGTTGTCAGTTATGTAAGCACTTATAATTACAGTTCAAATACTAAACTAAATTAGATGCTCAATGAAGTAAGATGCAAAGCAATGTTTGTAATTTCTATGATTAATGCAAAATTTTCGCGTTTTTTGTAAAATTTTCACTTAAGCTGTTATAAAATAACCGTAAACAACCGTGCAAATTTCAAGATTTGAGACTACAAACTCAGGACGAAAAAATATGTAGTTAGTGGTCAATTTGTAGTCAGCGGATTTAGTTTGTAGTTAGAGTTAATTTGTAGTCTCATTTTTCCCAAAAGTCAGGTAGTTAGTAGTCTTTTAGTTTGTAGTTAGTAGTCACTACGAACTAGGTCTAGTTGCGTTAGCCCTGAGCAGTAGGAATCGGTTTTATTATGAAGTGCAACAGAATAATAAAAATCGCTCTTGTTCATAGCCAAAATCTGTTTTGACTTTGAGTGCAAATATCTCAGGAACCAAGCATCATATCTTAATAAAAGCTTCACCAAACTTTCAAGAATTAATTTATCTTTCATATAAAGTAGAGTCACTGAAATCGGTTGAGATTTGCGGCTGCTACAGTAAAAAATCTGCTGGGTTGTCTTAATCTCTGTTGTGCACTGCCAAAATCTCTGTTTTGAATTTGAAAGCAATTATCTCAGGAACTAAGCAACGCATCTTAATAAAAGCTACACCAGTCGTTCAAGAATTTATTTATCTTTCATTTAAAGCAGGATTCATTCAAATCGGTTGAGATGTGCGGTTGCTACAGCAAAAAATCTGCTGGGTTGTTTTTTTTTACGCACCCTGTAGATTTTGGCGCGTCCATATGCGCTTTCATGAACAAGGCTTTGTAGGAACAAAAAGTTTGTTTGAATGTTCACATCGGGTTGTTTTGTTGGTCAAAAGTTGGCGCATGAACCCAGCCAAGCTCTTGACTTAAAAAATCCCGATCACAATACAACAACAACGCGCTTTGCGCCAATTAGCTGTAATGAAGCTCCTGTAAGCGTAATTCAGTCTGTCAATCCAAACATGCTCAGAAATGTCTATGATGCTTGTGTGAAACGGTTGCAGCAGTGTATAAGCGATGTATAAGCAGTCGTCGGTTCACTAACGGAGGTTAGTGTTCTTATTCCTTAGTTCTCAAAGTTTGCACGTTCTTCATTTTGCCGCCCATGTCTGGAATGCATAACAAAAGCAATATTTTCGTTTTTCGGCCGTTGGAATTTCGCACTAGAAGCTTCTCGTGACGGGCACTTATCATGTTTGCTCAGATAAGGCGTGCAAAGCAAAGCATAGACAGTCTATGTTTACTACACTATGCTCAACGCCACCAAAACATGAACTCTCTTGCTTTCTACCTATTACTGGGTAAGCATGCTTCTTAGTTTTCACTAAAAACCTCAACAAGCTTCTATTATTTTTCTAGCTGTGCTGCTTCCGGCAAGTTTCGGGCGCGACTGCAGTTGCGGAGAGCGATCCGTAATCGAGATAAACGATTCCGGATTCGACCTGTTCTCGCCGGGATGGCCGTTCGACTATTGCGATAAACTTGACTGTATTTGGAAGCTAAAGGCACCCTCAACCTCGAGACTTCAACTCAGTTTCAAGTCGTTTGACACAGAGACCAATCACGATTTCGTCAGAGTCTACGACGGCCTTACGACTGAGGAACACAGCTTAATTGCAAGGTCTGAATAATTGAGTTTTGTTAGACCAATAAAAGAGGCACCCGAGAGGATTGTTTCTTTTGATTTAGTTGCTCCGGCAGTGTTTGTGAAGTGCTGGAAAGCCACGGAAACCACTTGACCATTCGTTTCACAAGCGACGGAATGCTGGGTCGCAGAGGATTCAATGCTTATGCCATCGCTTTGTCGCATTGTGAGTTGACTCTACTAAAACATCGGCATGGTCAGGCTTTGAGGCAGTTTACAAAGTGTAATTAAAACATTTATGAGGTAAAACTAACAAAAATTAGCAGATTTTGTAGTTTAAATGTACATTATCTGAATACGAAATACACTAATTGACGCATTTTGTGCAGCCACCGTTTCTATCTACTTTGCAAATTCGCGTCGAAACCCCGAATTTCGTTAGATCGGCAGGTGGGCGTTCGATTGATGGTTGGAGTATAGTGAACTGTTTTAGACCAGTACCATTTATGGAAATACGTGATGTTTCTGACCTTCCTGCTGTTCGTTGTCATAGCCACGATCATGTGTTGTTCAATGCCTGGGGCCACCGGAAGAGTGCGACAAAGGGTTATCATTCGTCGGCACAAAACTCCCGAACTCTTGCCCATTTATGTACCGGTTGCTGCTAACAATTGTACAGCTTAATTTATATCCAGTTGAAAATAGAAGAAAAATATTGTTTTCAGTGCCGACAGCACCTCAACCGCCGAACTACGAAACGCTGACCAAATATGGGCCTCCTGCCTATAATCGTGAGAATCGCACTGACAGTGAGGGTCAGATCGAGCTGTTCTAAGGAAATGTAGTGATGCTGCTTGCTTCATAATATATACTGTAGCTGATTCTAAAGTTGCTAAGTTTTATTGTTGTGAATTTATTGACCTCAGTGTTTCGTTTGGTTTGGTTTGATCGAATAAATTCAGTCATGATTGACCATAGTTTGAACTGAGCCACAGTCCTGGGGTTCGGAACCCAATCTTTCTACCTGAGTGCTCATTTTGTAGCTAGGGTAGGGTTGACCACACTATATGTAGACACTCAGTATTTGAGAAAGCTAGCCAGTCATGAGGAGCGGAAATGTAAATCCAAAAACCGAAATGTAAATTATTCTGATTCGAAGGAAGCAACATGCTAATACGGTCGTGTCTCGTTAATAATATGGCCACTTTGGGCTATACTACATACAGTCTGGCAGTCAGGCTGGGACTGGGCTGGGAGTAGGGGTGGCTAACGGGCTAGAGGATTTGGCCAAGAAAACTTGGAATATGAAATACTAAAAATCGTGCCAAAAACTTTTAATTAGGTGTAAGCAAACTTGACGGAATGGCTACCATTTCAAATCATCAGCCTGCTGTTAGCCACATATACGATTCTGTCTTGAGAAGATTTGCGCAAATTGAAGATTGTGTGTGCGGTAGAATTAAGAACGACGGCGCAACAGTTGTTTATCACTTTTCAGTCGGTAGCTGTAAGCGGCAGACTGAGAGAAACAAAAGCTAAAAACAGCTAAAAGCTTGGCCCTAAAATAGTGGTTCACCACTCAAAGTACGGCAGTCTATCTGCAGGATCGGAGTTGAACTCATGAACGATTCGCTCAATAAATTCGACACCGGGAGCCGACTGCATCTCCAAAGGGTGACTGAGGCCCAATAGTGGCATGAGGACGCAGCTTTTGTTCTGGTAGTAGTTGGCAGACAGACACTGTATATCTTTGCTGCATCGAATGACGCAATGGTTTGCGGTGGCCTCTTCTGTTGCTGTGCCCAGCTGCGGTCCTGACAGGGCAAGGTTGGTCTTGATTTTGAACTTCCTGTATACCGTGCTCCCTGAAGCAGTATTTGGAAGTGAATTTTTGCTTACACAGATCTTATAAAATCTGTTCTTTTAAACTTGCAGTAGGCAGTGATCTGACGCACACAGACCACCTTGGCTGCTTTTGCAGTGCAGTCGACTGATTCCCACAAACCGGTCAGCAAATCCATCAGTGCACATTTGAAGGCTTCGGCCGAGTGACCACTGGCCCAGTTGGTGTAAAGGACAGTGTCCAGTGGCTGGCTAGTGTCCATCCATACCAGGTTCTTCGCATACAGCCACATCTTCTCACTGTTGCCCAGCTCAGCTTTGCTGAAATTTGCTAGCTTCACGGAGCGACAGAAATGTCGCCTGGCGATCTTTTTCTACACGAGTACGAATGCACGTTCAGGAAACAAACAGAAAGCGAAGAAAAAATAGATTTCTACGCATATTCATGCAGATCTTTCTGACGCTTTTCCGATCTGATCGTAGGTAGAGAGCCGCCCAGATCGCGACAACGAGCGATCGCCTCCTCATGCGTGAACAGTTTTGAGCTGTCAGCCACTTTTGAAGTGGCTAGTATCGACTCCCAACTGACAATACCGGCTAAAATGCTAATTGTTCTTAGCAAATAGAATTGGAATCAGTCCTTAGTACTAAGACTTCTATTGTAAAGTACAAGTTAAAATACTCACATTCACCAAGTCGGTCGCAGATGCAGAGAAAACGGGCTACATTGGTCCCCCAACTGCCATCAGGCCCACAGACCGACGAGAAAGATCCTTTCTTCCAACCGAAGCATTTATTTACTGGAGTCCCCGCTGAAAACATTTTCATATAAACCATACACACACGAAAAGTTGCGGGTCATATACCCGCAAAAAGGCCGTCGAGTTTTTTTTTTGCTCATACTCACTTCCAATACAACCATTATCCCCCAAAAAAAGTCATAGAAATCAACCCAAGTCTCCAAACACGTTAAACAACACAAATTGTTTATCCGGCAAAAAAAGGCATAGAAATCGACCCAAGTCCCTAAACATGTTAAACAACAAAAATTGTTATGAACTACAATGATCTTCCAACAAAGAAACACGCAGAAAAAAACACGAATTCCAACTTAAACCGCACACGCAAACCAACACATTTTACACAAAAAACCACAAGAAACAAAATCACTCCTGCCACAAACACAACAAATTTGCATAAAGGAAAGTCACAAAAAGAAATCTCAACGCCCAGCCATCACTTCGCAAACTACTACACTAAAGCAACAGAAAACAGAAAGCTAAGAAAAACTCGAGGGCGCTTAGAGATTTGTTGTGACGTCAGGACTGCTGAGCGCCCTCGAGTTTTTCTTAGCTTTCTGTTTTCTTTTGCTTTAGTGTAGTAGTTTGCGAAGTGATGGCTGGGCGTTGAGATTTCTTTTTGTGACTTTCCTTTATGCAAATTTGTTGTGTTTGTGGCAGGAGTGATTTTGTTTCTTGTGGTTTTTTGTGTAAAATGTGTTGGTTTGCGTGTGCGGTTTAAGTTGGAATTCGTGTCTGCGTGTTTCTTTGTTGGAAGATCATTGTAGTTCATAACAATTTTTGTTGTTTAACATGTTTAGGGACTTGGGTCGATTTCTATGCCTTTTTTTGCCGGATAAACAATTTGTGTTGTTTAACGTGTTTGGAGACTTGGGTTGATTTCTATGACTTTTTTGGGGGATAATGGTTGTATTGGAAGTGAGTATGAGCAAAAAAATAACTCGACGGCCTTTTTGCGGGTATATGACCCGCAACTTTTCGTGTGATTTATATGTAACATGGGGTCCGAGGGGTCTGTCCCCACCCGACTTCAAGATGATTTTCCGTTTTTTTCTGGCAAGGCAAAAGTCTGGTTTGGTGTCAGTTCCCTTAAACTGTAACAGATCCGGACCGGGCCAGAGGGATTGTTGTGACCCCGCAAACGCTCTGGAACATTTAGTAAGCGAACCAAGCCTGTCTAACGCATAGGGCAAAAGTTACAATGTATACAGTCAGGCACTTAACGCCGTGACGCATATTCTCGACTAGAAGCGACTTTTATTTTTTTCAGATTTCTTTTAGATGGGCTTCTGTTGAAGCCACTGGGCTTCAAACATTTCCAAGTTCTATAGGGCGGAGATGGGCAAAAGGGGGGTTGAAGGAGTTTGACCCGCTTTGGTCGGCGGTCAAGAAGAAACGACTGAATCGGGTACTGTAACAGTATAAAGTGAGCGAGTTTAGCACACTGCGATTTTCTCCTGTTTTTCAGTTTTTTATAGATTGTGTCTCAAATTCGGAAAGGAAAATGGATGCTAAGTTTTCCACAATGCTCGGTGTGCCTTCAGTAACTATTTTTTATGATCTGAATGCCATACTTGAAGAAGAGGCACCAAGAGAAACCTAAGTCCACCAGTGGGCGCAGCGTTTTCGAAGAACTCCACTGCTTTTGTAATAGGTATATTTTGCCTTCCTTATATGGTATTGATTTGTTGTTCTCTACCTATTACAAGAAATAAACATACATACATACATACATACATACATACATACATACATACATACATACATACATACATACATACATACATACATACATACATACATACATACATGCATGCATGCATGCATACACACATACATACATGCATACATACATACATACATACATACATACATACATACATACATACATACATACATACATACATACATACATACATACATACATACATACATACATACATACATACATACATACATACATACATTTGAGAGAAATCATCTCCAATGAAGGTTACTAGAGACACTCCGAGCTTTGGGTTAAACTTAGCACACACTTCATATTCCGAATTTGAGGTAAAATCCATAAAAAACGTAAAAAACTGAAAAACAGGAGAAAATCGCAGTGTGCTGAACTTGCTAACTTTAAACTGCTACAGTACCCGATTCAGTCGTTTGCTCTTGACCAGCGACCAACCAATCGATCAGCATGTGTAGGTACCGTATACTGGTGCATGCGTATACGCATTACGCATAATCATTACGCAAAGTACGCATTGCATTTCACTTTCAGAATGCGTATACGCATACGCATACGCATACGCATTTGAATTTCATTAAGCAATATTATTACGCATTCTGCCAAAAGCTTACATATTTTTGCGTAATGCGTATTGGGTCTGAAAACCAGCTGCCTTTTCGAATGCATTGCAAAAAATTAGTTCAAGTTGTTACCAAATGCTTATTTTTATATTTTTAGTGTGAGATGAGGGTACCAGGAATTTTCTGAGATAATTTGAAGTTTTAACTAAAGTTTTGCTTGCAAAAATATTTAAAATATGAGGCTAAGTTTTAAGAGGAAAGGAAACCTGCAACCAATCCTTGAATTTAGAGTTTCTATGGTTTGGGATGACATCAGTTGTGTTGTGTTGTATGCTCAGGCTATCTGTTCGTGTTTTCACTGTATGTTTATTATGGTTAAATGAATGCTACTGGACTTCTTCTTGAGATGAACATTCAAACAAACTTTTTGTAGGAGTGGCAAAGCGCACATCGCTTGCCTGTTGAAAACATACGTACTGTACACACTATACTGCAATTCTTTGAGGTCAGGAATTTATCATCAAGCCTCAAGTATGTCTAAAAAAATCTGGATTATAAAGTTAGATACCTAAACAGCATACTGTAGAGTCAATAAAGCTGTTCAGTAAAATTTCTTCTGAGATTAGGCATTACGCATACGCAATATGCGCAATATACGCAAACTCATACGCATTTGTAATTGGAATGCGTATACGCATTTGAAAAATCCGGTATTAATCAACACTAACCGTATTACCCTATACGGCAATGTTAAAGTTGTGACGAAAGCAGAGGAAGCTCACCGAAGGCCGGATGATCAAAATTATCTCTTTCCGAATTCTGAGTGAAGTCACAGTTGGTCATTCTGCTCAGATAGAACCACTCCTTTACAAACTGCTCTTCAAACTGACTCAGCACAGCTTCATCACGGATACAACGCATATTCTGGGCCTTACAAGCTTTCGTGCAACCGATCTGATGACCGATTGTTAGCACTAGTTCAGACGGTAAGCTAGCTAGGCTCACCTCTAACAACAGTATACTACTAGCCAGCAGAACATATTCTGCCGCTTTAGGCATGGTTGCCAGTGCCGTTTAGAGTTGGTTGTCACCTACCTGTCGGTTCACTTGTTGTTAGGCAATTAATTTAATTTACTAGAAAGAGGCCGGCCAATTAAACTTTTATGTGCAGCAATATGCAAATTAGCCATCAATGAGTGAAACTTATCCTAGTAAATTGTAATCTTTTGCTCCAGTAAATGCTTCGCTTATGAAGGGTTGACTGTAGTAGAGATGCGTCCGTGACGGCCCAAAGTTTCAAAACTTCCTTACAGTCAGACATCATATTTTAGTACTGTACAACATAGTCGAAAGCAGAGCCATACCGCATTTGGGCCACGTTGGTACTGCACGTCAGTTTACTCGTCCATTTGCAAGGTGCGTCGTTTCGTTGGTATCTCCCGATCAAAGTGGCCCATTGTTTAGGCGGTCTGTACCAAAGTGGTCCAAATGCAATTTCAGAATGTTACGGCTTCTGAAATGCTTTGAAGTGAAACAGAGTCTTCTTTAAAATACACATGACCTGACGTAGAAAACCGAAGATTCAGAAAACCTATTCCTTGTTTGGCAAAAGGCCGTTTTTATTTCGTTCCCGTATTGCTTGAGGTGGCTAGAAGAGAAGGAGGAGAAAGAGGAAGGATGGTGAGAACGAGAGTGATGAGGCGAAAGAGAGTGGTGAGCAGTAAGATGAAGAGGAGAAAGAGGTTGAAGAGGACGATGAACAGGAGGAGAATGAGTAACAACTTTGTAGTAATTCGTGCATTTGCGACACATGGGCGCCGGTCACCACGAGGGCGGCCGGCGTGTCGATGCCATGATTCTGACAGCTCCTGGCCGCCGGTGCCCCATATGCCAGAGGGCTTCCGGCATAGTTGGTTTCTCAGACAGCTTCTGACATCGTAGATCTTCCTCCCAACGCGGCATGCTTTGTGGAGTGGCTTCGGTGCAACGGCAGATCCAGTCGGTTCCCATTTTACCTACTAGCTGTCAGCAGCTTTCGGTGGCCTGGGTGGAGCTTTGTGCCGACGACCAACTCTTCGCGGCAAGAAACTTGCCGCGCCGAGAGGATGAGCGCACGACGTCGCGCACAGTGGCCATGCGGCCTAAACCACTACACCAACTGTGCCGGCCATGTAAATGATTCTAATTCGAAGGAAGCAACATGCTAATGTGGTATGTATGTAAACGTTTATTCAGGAAAACCTGAACCGGGACGTAAAACTGCCAAGGCAGGAAAACAACACCCATTGTGGTCGTGTCCTTGTGTCCTTACTAATATGGCCACTTTGCGCCAGATGCAGTCTAGCAGTCAGGCTGGGAGTAGGGCTGGCTAACGGGCTAGGGGATTTGGCCAAGAAAAATTGGAATATAAAATACTTATAATCGTGCCAAAAACTTTTAATTAGGTGCAAACTTGACAAAATGACTGCCATTTCAAATTATTTCGGGCTTCTGCCTGCTGTACGATTCTGTCTTGAGAAGATTTGTGCAAATTGAAGATTGTGTGTGCGGTAGAATTAAGAACGACGGCGCAACAGTTGTTTATCACTTTTCAGTCGGTAGCTCTAAGCGGCAGACTGAGAGAAACAAAAGCTAAAAACAGCTAAAAGCTTAGTCCTAAAATAGTGGTTCACCACTCAAAGTACGGCAGTCTATCTGCAGGATCGGAGTTGAACTCATGAACGATTCGCTCAATAAATTCGACACCGGGAGCCGACTGCATCTCCAAAGGGTGACTGAGCCCCGATCGTGGCATGAGGACGCAACTTTTGTTCCGGTAGTAGTTGGCAGATAGGCACTGTATATCGTTGGTGCATCGAATGGCGCAATGGTTTGCAGTGGCCTCTTCTGTTGCTGTGCCGAGCTGTGGTCCTGACAGGGCAAGGTTGGTCTTGATTCTGAACTTGCCGTTTACCGTGCTCCCTGAAGCAGCATTTGGAAGTGAATTTCTGCTTACGCAGATCTTATATAACAGTCAGGCACTTAACGCCGTTTATGGTACCGACACCATATAAGGTGCCGGTACCATATATGGTACCGGTACCTAGGGTAGTGGTACCATATGGTACCGGCACCTTATGTGGTATGGTCATCATATACTGTATGGTACCAAATAGCCACCACAGGCCCCGAACGTGGGGGTACCATATATGGTACCACCACCAGGGTTGTATATTTTTCCGAAAAAAACCTCGGCCTGTTTTTTTCCAGTTTTTTTCCGGTTTTTTTCCGGTTTTTTTCCTAAATCGCGGAAAAAAACTCCAGCCCAAGTTCTGAGTATCCTAGGTACTGTTGCTATGGGTATTCGAATTTGAATTGGGTATGGGTATGGGTAGGTATTTTTTAAAATACCCATACCCGGGTATGGGTATGGGTAGGTATTTTAAAAATACCCGGGTATCGGGTAGAAATCGGGTATTTTTCATTAAAATCACGAAATTTCCAAAAAATGCCAAATTTCAATAGGTTATGCAAAATACATAGTTTTCTTTCAATCTGCTTTTGAACAACAATTATGTGCCCAACAGATGATGTAGTAGCCGCTACAGTTTTCTTTACAGTTACTGGAACAGTTGATAATTTTTGAACACTTTGTTTGTAGACTAACATTGGCAAAAAAACCGAATCAGCTTTCAGGAGTAATTTTGAATACTTTACTTAGTAGTACTTTCTGATTTTTGGTCAAGAACATTAGTACAAAGTTGTATAAAAATTTCAGTCTGCTGTAAATACTTCCCTCAGGATCAATAGACCAAATGCATACAATGTATGTAGAAATGCTGTAACCATACATGTAACAGGGGGTCTGGCTGGGGATCAGGGCCCCCATCCGACTTAGGCCAGATCCCTCAGATGGGGACTGCCCCCCAAAAAACGATTTTCCCGATTTTCGCCCTCCAATTAGTTTGGCAAGCAACTTTTTGCAAATTTTTGCAATTTCAGACACAAAAATTGCCTGAAAAACAGCCATCTTTAGCTGTATTTCAGCCGAAATTAGTGATTTTGACGATTTTTAGCCCAAAAATCGCGATTTTGGAGATTTTTGAGCGTTTTTAGTGCCCAACGCCTCCCTAAAATTTGGGCTCAGACCTCCCCAATCCTCCCACCCCTTCGGCCTGTTACATGTATGGCTCTAAGCTACTAAGTCCAGCTAAATTACTAGCCTAGTAGAACAGTACTTATCCTTGAAAGCATACATGTAACAGGGGGTCTGCCCCCCACCCGACTTCGGCCAGACCCCCCCCGAGGGGACCCCCCCCCCGAGACGATTTCACTGACCCGCCCCCTCCGATTTTTCTGGCAAGTAAATTTTCGAGCAAATTTTTGCAATTTTTTGCACTTTCACACGCAAAAATTGCCAAAATCGCCTGCAAAACAGCACTTTTTAGCTGTATTTCAGCCCAAATTAGCGATTTTTAGCGACTTTTAGGCCAAAAATTGCGATTTTTCTCGATTTTTGAGCGTTTTTTAGTGCCCACCCCCCTCCCCCAAAAATTTGGCTCAGACCCCCCCCAACCCCCCCTCCCCCCATCGGCGGATGAGCTGTTACATGTATGCTTGAAAGTGATCGCCGCAAAAATAAAAGCCGAATATATATTGAAGTAGATGAGAGGCAAGAAGCCTACTCTAAGACTTTTATGCACGTACAATACATACGTAGGTACGGTACATATGTAAAAATTATTCAGCTTCAGCCAAATACATTTATGCTTTGCTTTTGCTGTTATTGTTTTATGCATGCTATGGATTCAGTATGTACTGTGAATTTTGCAGTGAGAAATCGAGTGCATAACATCCGAAAACGCTTTCTCTCTGAGGCCACAAACATTTATCGTTAAGATGGTCTATTATGCGTAAAACTAGAAAATGCCAAAAATTCTTAATTAAACAATTAGTGAAACAATGAGGAAATAACTAAACTAAACGTTCCGAAACAGTAAGGCGGCAGTCTGGTTAATGGTGAAAAGCGTACTTCTATTTAACACTTCCTTGAGAGAATTTTTTCACAGTTATTACAGAAAACAACATGCATGTTTGCATGATTTTATTCTAAAAAATTCCCCATTCAAATACCCGGTATTTTCCAAATAATCGGGTATACCCGGGTATGGGTATTTCAAAAAGTACCCGGGTATGGGTATACCCAATTTCAGGTAGTTTTGCTCAAAAATACCCAGTTTCGGGTATGGGTATGGGTATACCCGATCAACAGTAATCCTAGGCTGGTTTTATGATTCCTAACGCTTTCTAGCGCCTTCCTCAGTCTTGTTAGACCAGAAATACACGTGTTACATTGATATAAATCACGAAACAGGCATGAAACAGTGCCTGACAGGTTCCATAAACAACGCTATATGCAAATTTTCTTACAGCAGTTTGCATTTTTGTTTTTTCATGCCAAATTTGGTCTTTTTTATTGTTTTTCTAACAGTTTTGAGTCAGTATGGCCTATTATACATAGCAAAAGTCCGTTTTTTAAACGAAAAATGACGTAAATTAGCTATTTTTAGCTTGAGTTTTTTTCCGCGATTTATGTTTTTTTCCGACCCTTAGGAAAAAAACCGGTTTTTTTCCGGAAAAAAACAGTTTTTTTCCGGTGTTTTTTTCCCACCTCACATCCCTGACCACCACAGACCCCGAACGTAAGGGTACCACATATGGTACCGGCACCTTATATGGTGTCGGTTCCATAAACGGCGTTAAGTGCCTGACTGTAAAATCTGTTTTTTTAAACTTGCAGTAGGCAGTGATCTGACGCACACAGACCACCTTGGCTGCTTTTGCAGTGCAGTCGACTGATTCCCACAAACCGGTCAACAAATCCATGAATGCACATTTCAAGGCTTCGGCTGAGTGACCATTGGCCCAGTTGGTGTAAGGGACAGTGTCCAGCGGTTGGCTAGTGTCCATCCATACCAGGTTCTTCTCATACAGCCACATTTTCTCACTGTTGCCCAGCTCTGCTTTGCTGAAAATCTTTAGCTACATGGAGCGACAGAAAAGTCGCCTGGCGAGTATGAATGCACGTTCAGGAAAGAAAAATAGATTTCTACGCATATTCATGCAGATCTTTCTGTCGCTTTTCCGATCTGATCGTAGGTAGAGAGTAGTGATGTAAAATTATGGAATTTGAATTTCAATTCAATTACAATTAAATTATTGGCTCCATTTTTAATTTCAATTAAATTAAATTAAATTAATTGAAATAGTTTTCCATTATTTTCAATTACAATTATATTTTCAATTAAATTATGGAACCTCGGAAAATTTCAATTATGCAATTTTTTCAATTATTTTTTCAATTTTTTGAAAATTGTTGTATTTTTCTGCTAAAAGACAGTAACAGTGACCCAGGACTTCGAAAAATGTCCATGTAAAAGCTTACAGACACCTGGTTAGCCTGCTATCCAAACAGACAAGAAAATTTTAACCTTTAAAAACGCATAAAATGACATTCTGAGGTAAATTTCCAGATATTTCATTATTTTCAGTGCTTAATGTAAAGGTTTGCAGCATTTTTGAGCAACATCACTTCTTAGGTAGTAGGTACCTTCGCCAAAACCCACCATACACCAACAAATCACTGTTGTGACTTTTACAGTCAGGCACTTAACGCCGTTTATGGTACCGACACCATTATAAGGTGCCGGTGGTACCATATATGGTAACTACCGGTACCATATATGGTGCCCCCAAGTTTGGGGGCCCGTGGTGGTACCATACGTACACGGTACGGTACCATATATGGTACCACTACCCTAGGTACCGGTACCATATATGGTGCCCCCACGTTTGGCGACTGTAGTGGTACTACATAGATATGACCGGCACCATATATGGTACCCCCACGTTTGGAGGCCTGTGGTGGTACCATACGTACGCGGTACGGTACCATATATGGTACCACTACCCTAGGTACTGGTACCATATATGGTGCCGACACCATATAAGGTATAAACGGCGTTAAGTGC
Organism: Sabatieria punctata; assembly: GCA_030248155.1. Taxonomy (NCBI): domain Eukaryota; kingdom Metazoa; phylum Nematoda; class Chromadorea; order Araeolaimida; family Comesomatidae; genus Sabatieria; species Sabatieria punctata. Next base: position 40,550 of record JASANB010004843.1, read on the forward strand.
CTGACTGTTTTATGAACTACGAAATAAAAAGCAGAGCATAAAATATTACCAAACAAAGTGAGGTCAGTATAAAGAGGTGACAAACCTTAAATAGGTTTTTGTTTGAAGTCATTAGCGCCGTCATCATTAATACTTACGCATTTCCTTACATTCACCCCAGCAAATAATTGAAAATATAATTGAAATTCCAGGCGAATTTCAATTAAATTACAATTAAATTATGGCCCAACTTTTGAATTTCAATTAAATTAAATTAATTGAATTGAAATTAAAAACGGGCCAATTATGCGAATTTCAATTACAATTAAATTAATTTTTTACATCACTAGTAGAGAGCCGCCCAGATCGCGACACCGAGAGATCGCATCCTCATAGGAGAAGAGTTTTGAGCTGTCAGCCACTTTTGAAGTGGATAGTATCGATTCCCAACTGACAGTGCCGGCTAAAATGCCAAACAGAATTGGAATCAGTCCTTAGTACTAAGAATTCTACTGAAGCACTAAGTTAAAAAAACTCACATTCACCAAGTCGGTCGCAGATGCAGAGAAAACGGGCTGAACCGATCCCCCAACTGCCATCAGGCCCACAGCCCGACGAGGCAGATCCTTTCTTCCAACCGTAGCAGTTATTTGTTGGAGTCCCCACTGAAAACATTTTCATATATACCATACATGTAACAGGGAGTCCGAGGGGTCTGTCCCCACCCGACTTCGAGACCCCTTCCGGTTTTTCTGGCAAGTAATTTTTGAGCAAATTTTTAGAATTAAAGACACTAAAATTGCCAAAGCCGCATGTAATAACACAACGCTTTGTATTTCAGCCCAAATCTGTACGTACTGCATATTTATTTGACCTCAAAATTGCGATTTTTGAGCATTTTTAGTACTCAACCCCCTCCCCTAGAATTTGGGCTCAGACTCCCCAGCCCCGGTCGGCTTCAAACCCCCAGCCCCCCTCCCCTTTTGGCGGATGACCTGTTACATGTATGACACAAACTACGGTACGCATCGTGTCCGCAAAAGTCTGGTCTGGTGTCAGTTCCCTTATATGTAACAGATCGGAACCGGGCCAGAGGGGTTGTTGTAACCCCTCAAACCCTCTGGAACATGTAGTAAGCGAACCAAGCCTGTTCTAAGCATAAGGCTCAGGGCAAAAGTTACAATGTATACAGTCAGGCACTTAACGCCGTACCGCATATTTTCGACTAGAAGCGGATTGGATTTCTTTTAGATGGGCTTCTGTTCTGTTCAAGACTCGGCTTCAAACATTTCCAAGTTCTTCAGGGCAGACATGGCAAAAGGGCCTGAGGGGTTGACCCGCTTTGGTTGGCGGTCAAGAAGAAACGACTGAATCGGGTACTGTGACAGTCTAAAGTGAGCAAGTTCAACACACTGCGATCTTCACCTGTTTTTCAGTTTTTTATAGATTTAGCCTCAATTTCGGAAAGGGACGCATATGCTAAGTTTTTCACAATGCTCGGCGTGCCTCCCGTAACCATTTTTTATAATCTGAACACCATACTTGAAGAAGAGGCACCAAGAGAAACCCAAGTCCACCAGTGGGTGCAGCGTTTTCGTTGGACTCTACTTCATTTGAAAGAGTGCCTGGAAGTGGCATTAAGCAATCAGCTCTCCAATGAAGGTTACTAGAGGCATTCCGAGCTTTGGTTTAAACTTAGAACACACTTCATATTCCAAATTTGAGGTAAAATCCATAAAAAACTGAAAAACAGTAGAAAATCGCAGTGTGCTGAACTTGCTCACTATAGACTGTTACAGTACCCGATTCAGTCGTTTGCTCTTGCAATCGATCTGCATATGTACAGTATGTACCATATTACCCTATACGGCAATGTTAAAATATTGACGAGAGCAGAGGAAACTCACCGAAGGCCGGTTGATCAGAGTTATCTCTTTCCGAATTCTGAGTAAAGTCGCAGTTGGTCATCCTGCTCAGATAGAACCACTCCTTTACAAACTGATCTTCAAACTGACTCAGCACAGCCTCATCACGGATACAACGCATATTCTGGGCCTTACAAGCTTTCGTGCAACCGGTCTTATGGCCGATTGTTAGCACTAGTTCAGACGGTAAGCTAGCTAGGCTCACCTCTAACATCAGTACACTACTAGCCAGCAGAACATATTCTGCCGCTTTAGGCATGGTTGCCCGTGCCGTTTAGAGTCGGTTGCCACCTATATGGATGTTCACTTGTCGTTAGGCAATTTATTAACTTTACTAGAAACGAATTAAACTTTTACGTGCAGCAATATGCTAATTAGCCGGTCGGGTCAATGAGTGAAACTTATCCTAGTAAATTGTAATCTTTTCGCTCCAGTAAATGTTTCGCTTATGAAGGGTTGACTGTAGTAGAGATGACGGCCCGAATTTTCAAAACTTCTTTACAGTCAGACCGCATATTTTAGTACTGTACAACATCAGTCGAAAACAGAGCCATACCGCATTTGGGCCACTTTCGTACTGCACGTCCGTTTACTCGTCCTTTTGCACCACTTGGGTGTTTTTTTGCAGTTTTATAAGGCGCGTATACAAATCGCCTCCTCAGGAAAATGGAAACGGTACAGAAGTGCGGTACGCTGCGGTACACTGTGGTGCACCAAGTTTTTCGGATTTTCAACTGTCACAAATCGCCGCCTCGAAAGTAGGGAAGTTGGAAAATCGCAAGTTACACCTTAAGAGAAAGGAAATAAGCAGTACTAAGAGCAAATGAAGAAAATTAGCGCAACAGCTCATGCTGGAAACTATTGCTTGTCGCGAAATTGTTTCATTGAATAAGTTGAATTATAAAATTCTTACTTTGTTCAAGCCCATTTCTGGCAAGCTAAAACTGAAGAACTCGCGTTTTGTTGCCTTGCACACAGACTGCTTTTGGCTTCCCATCCCACGATGCTACATATTTTTCTGCTTGTCATATCGGCTTACACTGCCTTTCAGTGGCCTGACAACAAACCTAAATCTAAATCGTTCTTGGCGGCGCATCTGCTCTGCAGCTATTTGTGGGTCAGTTGCAGGTCGGCATTAATATCGGCAACCATCACTCTACCATCCAGACTCACTCGAGCATTTGACATTTGCCTCTTCTTCATAGCCGGAGATAGATTATTGTCAATAACAGTCGACTACTCGACCAGTCCTATTGGTAAAAAGTTACGACCATGTTTTCGGACTGTAGAGAATTGAAAATGCTGAAATGTAACACAACATGCAACATGATTTTTTGCATCCGGTAATGTTGCATGTTTTCCTAATTTCCTAAGTGTTGGGAAGCATTTCCCATTTTTCAGATTTTCCATTTTCCAACTTTCCAACTTCTTGGAGAGAGGCGATTTGTTTCCGCCCGGTTTTATAGCTGGCTAGAGATGCAACCAATCCGGTATTTTTTCTTTCCGGTTGCATCTCTATAACTATACTACTCCCTACTGATTTTTTAGAGAGACGAATTTCGCGATCGAAATTTTGAGCTTTTTATTCTGTTCTGAAAAATCTGTGTAGCTATTTGCTTTCTCTCTGATATTGTGTATTTTTTTATAAAACATTTATTTAAATGAAGAAAGGGTAGAAAGAAGTGCACGTATATACGTACAGTGTTGTCGGACCGTATTTGTTTCAGAAAAACCGCAGGATAGATAGAAAGGCAGAGCCAAGATGGCTGAAGAAACGGCTGACGAGCGAACTCACGGACCTCAGAAGAAGGGCAGGTAAGACTCAGTATACTCATCTTATGGCATCCTTACAACTGAGCATACATGGGCCGGGGGGTAAGGGGTATACCCCTCCCCCTCGGCCGACCATACCCCCCTCGGCCGACCATACCCCCACCCACCCCCCCTCCCAGAGGGAGGAAATTTTCGCTTATTTAAGGCAAAATAGGCGTTTTTGGTCTTTTTCGGGGGGGGGGACCCCCCAGGTCTCCACCCCCTACCCCCTCCGGATTTTTCCGGCCCATGTATGCAACTAGGGATGCAAATGGTATGAAAATACCAAATACCAAATCCTGAACCAAATAATACCAAATAGTTTCAAAATGAGTCATATGCAATCTCAACTCATCCAAACTGATTCTGAATCTGACTTCTTGACCGAATGTAAGCTTTACGACGTTCAGATAACCCCTGCACTACTGAAAAAGGAATTTTAACAAGTTCTGTAACGTCCTGAAGCTCATGAAGCTCAGGGGTTCCAAAATTTCAAAAGCTCCAAAACGCCTGGAAATGCAGTTTTTTGTCAGTAAGAAGGTATTTTAAGCTGCCAAGTAGCGTTTTAGAGCTAAAAACAAGCAATAGACGATAAAAATGGCTTCCAAAAACACCGATTTTAAGCGAATTTTAGCCTAAAAATTTGTTATTTCTGAGCCAGTTTGTTAGTACTGGAGCTGCTACTAGTACTTGCATTTTTGGGTCGGGGTCCCTAAACTTTTGTCGGAGGTGAGGGGGCTTTGGCCTTTCTAGCTAGGAGTAGAGATGCAACCGTAAAATAAAATACCGGATACCGTATACCGGATAATTTTTCAGAAGACCGGATACCGGGTAATACCGGATAATACCGGATAATTTAGAATCGTCAGGTGTGTAGCAAATAGGAATCAAGGTTAGATAGAAATTTCTTTTTTCTTCAAGAAAAGGTCGAATTTCTTCATTTTTTATTGCTAAAACTGGTTTAGTTGATTATGTAAACAGTAAATCGTTATGCCGAAAGAGAAAAGAGGTAAAATTTGGCGTTTTTTCGCTGAAACGGAGGATGGACACTCTATTTTTAATGTTGACGAACGCGTTATCTCAAGAAGAAAGGATCAGTGCACTGGTTCGATGATTAATTATCTGAGACGTGACAAAGATCAGTACAGACAGTACATTAATGATGAGGTGCCTGACCCTATAGTGCAACAGAACATCTATGATGAGAGAAGAAGCCGGTTGGCTACAGGCTAGATAAGGCTGAAAAGTTGCTGTCAATCAAAACAAATCTGAAATTTTGAACTTTCCGCGTGTTTTAAGAGATAGTATGGTGGAGTTATTTAGTACAAGTAGCACTGGTGTAGCTGTTATGTAGTGCCGGTAGTAAACTATCCCTGGTCATTATGCAGAGTAAACGAGAAACTGACTGTTTACAAACGGAGCTTAAGTGATTTCAGTTAAAAACACACAATACTACATGGATGGAACAGTTGCAGAGCTGTACACCTACCATCTAAAATATCCGGTATTATCCGGTATTATGAATACCGGATACCGGATAGTGAATAGACCCAAAAAAATACCGGATAATCCGGTATATACCGGATAATACCGGTTTACGGTTGCATCTCTGGCTAGGAGGTAACCCCCAAGCCCCTTAGTACATGTATGATGTAGGCTATCTGTCAGGGTTCTTATAAACCGAAGTGGGAAGAAATACCGTTTACTACAATTAGCATGCATGTAAAGAGGTCATCCGCTGATAAGAACGAGGAGGTTGGGGGTCTGGTTCCGGTCGGGGGCGTCTGTGTTCAAATTCTAGGGCAGGAGGGTTGGATACAGGGCTGTTGGGTCGGTTTTTTCGTTTTTTTCTAAAAAAAACGGTTTTTTCCTAGGGGCTCGGTAAAAAAACTAAAATGCGGAAAATAACTCTAGCAAGTTTTTAAAGGAAATAGGCACAATAACTGGTTATATTCGCTTCAAATGCTTTGAATTTACGTTAATAGAAGCCTTACAAGTATTTCCAACTCATAACTTAGCTGTTTTTGGCAAAAAAACCGGTTACCATTTTCAGACAATTTTTATTATTGTATTTTTGTTGTTTTAAAATCAAATTACTACTCTAAAAGATGAAATTGGTGCATTTTGTAATAAAACTCACGCTATTTCGTTGAATTCTGCAATAAAAAGCTGTTGTTAGAAAATTTTTTTCTGTCGTCTTGGAAAATAACTTTTGGAAAAAAAACTGAAAAAAAACTGAAAAAAATACCGGCTTCAGTTTTTTCCGCAAAACTAACAGCCCTGGTTTGATACTAAAAATCGTCAAACATCGCTCGAATACAGCTAGAACGTGCTGTTTCAAAAGCGATTTTAGCAATTTTAGTGTCTGAAATTCTTAAAAATTGTACAAAAATAGCCCCTTCTCAGCACCCGACCCCCTCAGGAATTTTTGGAAGAATTTAGTGAAGTAAATTACGATTAGAATGAAGGGGTGAAACCCCAGCCCATGTATGCCCCAGCCGAAATGCTAGCCACTGTCTTGTCTGCCTGCAAGTCTTAGCAAGAACGAGCAACGAAAGTTCACACCTGTGTAAATGTTTGAGGATGTACGTGAAAGGAATCTTCACCGGCTACAAGCGAGCATTGCGCAACCAGCGCGAACACACCGCTCTGCTGCGTCTGGAGGGAGTGCACAACAAAGACGACGCCAAATTCTACGCCGGAAAGCGCTGCGTCTACATGTACAAGTGCCAGAAGTACGCTGCCTTCTAGAGTTGTGTGTACAAAATGATCTATCAGTCAGACACTTACCGTAAATAGACTGTAACCTATTTGTGTGCATCGTTTTTGAATGAAAGACAGATAAATTCTTGAAAGACTGTTGAAGCTTTTATGAAGATGCTCTACTTTGTTCCTGAGATGTCTGCGCTCGAAGTTAAGACAGATTTTGGCGACGAACAAGAGAGATTTTTATTGTTCCCTTGCACTTTATAATAAAACAGATTCCTACTGCTGAGGACTAAGAACACTTTACTTTTGAAGTAACCGAGTGTGTGTCATCAGTAAAGTCTCTTAGCCCTCAGCAGTAGGAATCGGTTTTATTATTAAGTGCAATGGAATAATAAAAACGGCTCTTGTTTATTGCCAAATTCTGTCTTAACTTTAAGGGCAGACATCTTTGGAACTAAGTAGCGTGTCTTAATAAAAATTCCAACAATCTTTCAAGAATTTACCTGTCTTTCATTCAAAAAAGATTCATTTCAATCAGTTAACAGCTACGGTTGCTTCAGTAAAAAATCTGCTGGGTTGGGTTGTTTAGTATTGCGTCAAGTGGCTGACTGTATGGTCTGGTACTGTAAATGGTATGACCTGGGCTGGGCCAATACCATATAAGTCTCTAAACAGTTGCCTATTACAGGAAAACCACGAAACGTCCCGGTGGCCCGGAGAAGACGCGCGTGCGAGCTATTTGGGGAAAAGTGACGCGAATTCACGGAAACTCGGGAATGGTCAGAGCCAAGTTTAGGAGAAATCTACCCCCTAAGGCCATGGGACTGAGAGTTAGAGTGGTGCGTTTTCTTACAGATTCCACTGACAGTAATTTAAATGCAATTCAGCAACTGAATAAGCTACAAATAAAATGAAACAGAATGTTGAATTGAGTTTCGCCCATTCGTCTTGACTCAGTTCAATCACCTAAGATAAACACGTTAGTTTTCGGTCGATGTGATTGTTTGCCCTTGCTTCTCCGTGTGATTGTATCTGGTGTAGGTGTGCGTTGTACAGGGTGTCTCAAAAAAAATGATCACTTTTCTTTTTACTGCCATTTCCGCAAATTTTGACCAAAGAGGCTGAAATTTGGACCATAGGTGCCAAAATTCGGGGAATTTTATGTGTTAAAGTTTGGTGCACTAGGCTTGACTAATTCTCGAGAAATTTCAAAAAAAGTAAAATTTGGTAATTTCAATAGCGAAAGCCGGTCACCGAAAAACGTTACATTACATTATCGCCTAAACTCTAACGATAACGTTGGAGTTCATGCGTCAACTTTTTACACATGAATTACCCTGAGCTTCTGCGTTTACACTTCAAATTTCATCCAATTCCGATAAAAATTAGAAAAGATACAGGAAAAGGAAATGTTTCCATTTTTCGTGACCGGCTTTCACTATTGAAATTACCAAATTTCACTTTTTTTGAAATTTCTCGGGAATGAGTCAAGCCTAGTGCACCAAACTTTAACACATAAAATTCCCCGAATTGTGCCACCTATAGTCCAAATTTCAGCCTATTTGGTCAAAATTTGCGGAAATGGCAGTAAAAAGAAATGTAATCATTTTTTCGGTGACCGGCTTTCACTATGTAATGAAATTACCAAATTTCGCTTTTTTTGAAATTTCTCGGGAATGAGTCAAGCCTAGTGCACCAAACTTTAACACATAAAATTCCCCGAATTTTGGCACCTATGGTCAAAATTTCAGCCTATTTGGTCAAAATTTGCGGAAATGGCGGTAAAAAGAAATGTGATCATTTTTTTTGAGACACCCTGTATAATAAAGTTATATGTAGGTATGTTTGTTTCAGATGCTGTATCCGTCTACCATCTAAGGCAGAAGAAGATACCTAAATGAACGAGCGACCAGTCCCAGATTTGTTTGTTAGGATTGTTACTTGTTGGCTGATAAAGTCTGATACACATCTCACTCTTAACTTTGCTCATTGTCTGTTTATCGGTCTCTACTTTCATTGTTCACGTGATTCGTATAGTAGTATATAACTTGGGTTGCGATTGTCTGCCTACTAGGCAGGGGCAAGCTCCATAGTACAGGGTGATTCACATATCCCGCCAGGTTTCGCAAGCTCAGAACTTTTTTATTTGTCGGCTGATTTTTTCATATGATGTGTGGACACACTTCGCATTTTAATCTTTCAAATTTCAACAAATTCCATGCATTACGTCACTAGTTATGCACTTCAACATGGTGATCATACATGTACTAGGGGGGTTTGGGGGGTTACCCCCTGCTGGAAAGGCCAAACCCCCCCTCACCCCCACCCCCCGAGACAGGTTAAGGGTCCCCTACCCCGACCAAAAAATACTAGTGGTGGTAGTGGCTCCAGTATTAACAAACTGGGTAAGAAATCACTAATTTTTAGCCTAAAATTCACTTGAAAGGCCTTTGGAAACCGAATTTGGCGTTTCCACTGCTGATATTTAAGAAAAATCGGTGTTTTTGGAAGCTCTTTTTGTCATTTTTTGCTTATTTTTAGCTTTAAAACGCTATTTGCCAGCTTAAAATAGCGATTTTTAGCGTCCTTACTGAAAAAAACGTGCTAAAAACGCATTTCTAGGCGTTTTGGAGCTTTTTGAAATTTGGGACCCCCCACCTGGGCGAAACCCCCCTCGACCCCCCCCCACCTGAGGAAGCCCCCCCTACCCCCAGGTCGGCCCGGAGCTGTTACATGTATGATGGTGTTCACTGTTTTCAATCACTTTCTTCCGCCCGCTGGTGGTATTCCACCCTCCACGCTGGTTGGTGGACGCTTTTCCGAGTTTTGTTGGACAGACTGCCCTCTTCGATCAACCACTCATGCCATCAGCGGATGCTGGTGTCTCTTGGAGGCTCGCGATCTATCCGAATTTGCAGGCGGAACGAAATTCAGTGCTTTTGGTCCACTCAAACTGCACTGCACAGCGCATTTTGCACGTTCCTTCACCGAAAAAGCTATCACAACTGCTAAAAATGTCGGTTTGTATTGAAAAGTGAATAAAGCGTCAACGTACTACGGTTTAAGAATCTTTTCAACTAGAATTGAGGTAGAATTGCCCGTTATCAGGCATTTCGTGATGAAATAAGCTGAAATTTTGAACAGTAAAATGCGAAGTATATCATCATATCATACCCAAAAATCAGCCGATTCGGTCCACAAACAAAAAAGTTCTGAGCTTGCGAAACCCGGCGGGCTATGTGAATCACCCTGTATTTCTATGTTGGTATGGTAACCTCTCACTAGATTATTGGACTCATCTCATGTTGTTACCTGCTGTAGATCAGCACCGAATGGCCAACGAGCTAGCGGCAGCAGCAGAACTGAACAACAACGAATTCGATGTGTTGCCTGAGGAGGCCTCCCGACTGCGCATAAACTACGAAGTGCTACTGCTTTCCAGCTCTAACTAGGGATGGGACCGGTATACGGTATCATGGTATTATACGGTATTTTTGGTTATACGGTATACGGTATTTTTTATACCGTGTAACACCGTATAGTTGTTAAAACTGAATCAGCAAGATTTTTGCTGTAAATTCATGTCATTTTCGCGCTTTTAAAGGTGACGGTAGGCTGCTGTTTTTGGTTTTGTAAGCCATGTTATCGGTTAGAAAAACACAAAAATCTACCTTTATAGCAGTTTTTTGGCTTCCTAGAAATGGAAAATGTGATATTACAAGTACTTGTAAAATGTTGAGAAAGCTGCAATTTTGCTTTTGATTAAAATCAACGTATTTTTGGTTAGCATTTCACTAACTTGAAGTGAAGCAAATCTGTCCAACCAAAATACAGTTAAATATTTACAATAGACATAATTCAAAATATATTCAATATATTGTCGGCTCAGATTCATATCCTTAAATAAACAGACAGTACCACTCATACATGTAACAGGTCATCCGCCGATGGGGGGAGGGGGCTTGGGGGGTCTGAGCCAAAATTTTGGGGGAGGGGGGTGGGCACTAAAAAACGCTCAAAAATCGAGAAAAATCGCAATTTTTTGACCTAAAAATCGCCAAAAATCGCTAATTTGGGCTGAAATACAGCTAAAAAGTGCTGTTTTGCAGGCGATTTTGGCAATTTTTGTGTGTGAAAGTGTAAAAAATTGCAAAAATTTGCTCAAAAATTTACTTGCCAGAAAAATCGGAGGGGGGGTCGGTGAAATCGTCTCGGGGGGTCCCCATCCGGGGGGGGTCTGGCCTAAGTCGGGTGGGGGGCAGACCCCCCAGACCCCCCTGTTACATGTATGGACAAAACAGATCACAATAAAAAAGCCGTGTTTTTCACAGGAATGGCCGACCACAAAAAATAATTTATCTTTTTGACCAGAGCTTGGCGAACTATCCATATTCTAATGTAACTGGGTGTTTTAAAGCGTTTGCAGCATACTATACGGTATCGAAAATGCTATATACGGTATACGGTATATTTATACCTGTCCCATCCGTAGCTCTACTCAACCAAAACTGCGGCCGTTGCAGATTCAGCTGTGCGGCAAGTCGGATCGATTTCTGTTCGATGTCTCGTTGGTGGAGGGTTTGGAGGCGGAGAACCCCACTTTACGACCGGACGATCCCCAGCTGACCGTGCGGCCGTTGCGACTGGGCGATTACTACCGCGGGTTCTCTCAGCTGCTCTCTCAGCTCACTCACGTTGGCTCTGTCTCTTTCGATCAGTTTAGAGGTTTGCCTCTTTGGTTGTTTTGCTCGGTGCTTAAAAACAGACCGTTGACCAAAAATGCATACGCATTCCTGTGTGTTTAACTTGCCTCGCCTTTAGGTCACAGTTTTGACGCAATGCTAGAGGAATTTAGTAACAGGGTTCGTGAAATCTTTACTGTGGTAGGGGTACCATACGTGTAACAGGGGGTCTGGGGTCTGTCCCCGGGAACTACCAACTTGCGCACAACCGATTTGCGCACATGGATCGCGGGCACACCAACTTGCGCACAACCGGTTTGCGCACAACCGATTAGCGCACAACCGAATTGCGCACAACCGATTAGCGCACAACCAAATTGCGCACAACACAACCGATTTGCGCACATTTTTTTTACTCAAACACTTTTACCTTTTTGCAGCACAATATAGATAGTCATAGACGATGAAAGAGATTTATATTTACCCTTTGCATTCCTTTCATTCATTGTTGTGTCTGTTTGACTAGTAAGCGCGTTGCTTCCTTCATTTGGTGCCGAGGCCATACTCTTTTGTTTTGTTGTGTTGTGTGCACCCAAGTCTACAACCTACCAAGTCTACGACCACTTCTACTACTACCCCGACGACCAAGCCCACCATGCCTCGAGCAAAGAAACCTCCTCTCACTTCGCCAGCAACTCGTTCTACCTGCCGCAAAACATCACCCAAGTCCAACCACACTTCTCCGGCTACTTCCCGCTCTTACATTGTTTTGTTCTGAAAGGATGCGTTCCAGGAAAAAGTAAATGTCTGGATGCTTCCGTTTGTTGAACAACCTGACCATCTTAGAGTTCCAGCTCTCGACATCATTGTTGGTGCGGCGGACCTCATTCACCACGACCCAAATGGCAGGCGGCACGGCATGCATCCACTGTCTCTCAAAGTACTCAAAGAATCCTGACTGTCGAAGAGCAAGTGGGGCCTCATCGATTATCTCATCCAAACCGACCTGTAGGAGACAGATCAAAAACTGATCTTAATTGAGCTAAAATATTACTAACCTCCTAAAAACCCAATAAAACACTGCGCTGCAGTGCTAGCAACGTATGTACACTACATTCAACACACAACAACTCAACTATTACTTTGTGCGCAAATCGGTTGTGTTGTGCGCAATTCGGTTGTGCGCTAATCGGTTGTGCGCAAACCGGTTGTGCGCTAATCGGTTGTGCGCAAATCGGTTGTGCGCAAGTTGGTGTGCCCGCGATCCCTGTGCGCAAATCGGTTGTGCGCAAGTTGGATAGTCCCCTGTCCCCACCCGACTTAGGCCAGACCCCCCCCCCCCCGAGACGATTTCGCCAACCCCTCCTCCGATTTTTCAAGTAAATTATTGAGCAAATTTTTTTAATTTTATACAATTTCAGAAACAGAAATTGCCAAAATCGCCTGCAAAACAGCACTTTTAGCTGTATTTGAGCCCAAATTAGCGATTTTTGGCCAAAAATTGCGAGTTTTTCGATTTTTGAGCGTTTTTCAGTGCCCAACTACCCCCTCCCAAAATTTTGGCTTAGACCCCTCGGCCGGCGCCAGACCCCCTGCCCAACCCCCCTCCCGCCTTCGGCGGATGACCTGTTACATGTATGATGAGGGGTACCATGTATGTACGTACCACCACAGGCCCGGAACGTGGGGTACCATATATCGTACAGTACCACTACCCTAGGTGCCGGTACCATATATGGCTCCTTATATGGTGTCGGTACCATACATGGGCCGGAAAAATGGGTTGGGGGTAGTCAAAATCCGAAAATTTGGCGGTGGGCCTGCCGGTTTGGAGGGGTCGCGGCGATTTCGGTGGGTGAGGTCAGGAACAAAAGTCGGCTTCAGGTGGGTGGGTGGGGTCGTTTGAGGGGGTCGAGCCCGAGTTCGGGGTGGGCAAACCCCCCAGACCCCCGGCCCATGTATGGTCGGTACCGTAAACGGCGTTAAGTGCCTGACTGAAAAACGCTCAAAAATCGCTAATTTGAGCTCAAATACAGTAGAGCTGAAAAGTGCTGTTTTAGCAATTTTAGTCTCTGAAATGCTGAAAAGTTGCTCAAAAAATACTTGCCAGAAAATCGGAGGACGGCGGAAAAATCGTCTCGCGGGGGTCTAGCCAGACCCCCTGTTACATATATGTGGGACAGCCCCACCGATTTTGGGCTAGATTTACAGGGGTACTATAGTGTTGTTAGGCTCTTTTTTTTAAAAAAAAAGCTTTTTTTTTGAAGGCCCATTTCGAAAATGTTTTATTTTATTCACAGTATGGAAATTTTGGGGGAAAATCGCTGAATTTAGCCTCAGATATACATTAGCAGTGCAGTTCTATCAATTTCTTGCCTATTCTAAGGCTAAAAATAGGTTTTGAAGGGCAGCAGCCACTCTGTGAGCAATGCTGCAGGTAGAATATCGACTCTCAGGCTGTAACACTATGTTTGAACCAAAGTATCAGCTTTTGTATTTAAAGTTGCTTCTGATGCATCCTTGCATCTCCTACAAGCTATATCTCATGCTAGGAAGAAATTTTGAAAAAAAAATTTCGAAATGAAAAATTTTCATAAAAAAAGCTTTTTTTTGGCTTTCAAAAAAAATTTTTTTTACAACTCTAGGTACTAACCGAATACTAACTTCTTTCTGATTTTGCGCAAAATTTCTCTCTGCGGTTTAGACCGGTTCAATTCGATGTGCACCAGTCCACAATCCTACTACATCCTGGCGATTGAGCATGAGTCGTTGGATACTGTAGAGTCGAATACAGTAGTCGGCTGTGCCACACTGGTTCTCGAGTGGAAATTCATTCACCAATGCGGCTTTAGAGGTCGTGTGGAAGACGTTGTCGTCTCCAGCGCTATGCGAGGCAAGAGTCTCGGAAAAGTGTACGCTTTTTATATTTTGTTCGTAAAAAAAGACCGCCTGCTGGCTGTTTTTTGAGTTTTCCGCAGACAGGGGAGTCTGGGTGCCTTCCCCCACCCGACTTATGCCAGACCCCCCAGATGGGGGACTCCTCCCCCGAGACGATTTTAACGACCCCCTCCGATTTTTTTGGCAAGTAATTTTTTGAGCAAATATTTGTGATTTTTTTACAATTTCAGACACAAAAAGTTCCAAAATCGCCTGCAAAACAGCACTTTTTAGCTGTATTTCAGCTCAAATTAGCGATTTTTAACCAAAAAATTGCGATTTTTTCGATATTTGAGCGTTTTTTAGTGCCCAACCCCCCTCCCGAAATTTTGGCTCAGACCCCCCAAACCTCCCCCCTTCGGCGGATGACCTGTTACATGTATGGTTTTCCGAATATTTCAAACCCTTCATCGGATCTTTGCAAATGTTGCAGCTTAACCGATCTTTATACGACCTTTAATCCCTGAATCTTTTGGTCTGGAAGAGCCTATTAAAATCTGTCGATCATCCGATTTAACCTGGATTTTTACTTTCATTGCAGGTCAGATATTAGCATTATCAAGAGTAGAGTTGTGCTTTCTGAACATAAAGCACCACTGTATAGCCTAATTTCATGCATGTAACGGGTCCCGACCGGGGTGGGGGAGGGGCTTTTTCCATCAGGTGTGGGGTCGAGGGGAGGTTTCGCCCAAAGGGGGTCCAAAATTTCAAAGAGCTCCAGAACGCCTGGAAATGCGTTTTTAGCATTTTTTTCAGTAAAGGACTAGCAGGCTTCGACTTGGCCAAACAACAAATAATTGTAATCGTGTCAAAAATCTTTTCATTCGGCTGAAAAGGACGGAATGGCTGCCATTTGAAGATACAGTCATGTCTCGTTAATCCGGACAAGTTGGGACCGGCCAATTTTGTCCGGATTAGCGAATTTCCGGATTAACGAATCAAAGCTAAATCACTGTTTTTCGGGTCAAAGGCCTAAATGACAGCTTTTTGTTAGTTGCATATCAGATTCTGCAGCTGTACCGCCTAATTGAATGAAACCCAAAAAACTTATTTCAGCTGATTATAGCTCCTAAAAAGCCAAAAATAATCACATTCTGACTCAACGAAAACCATTATTCTATTGAAAATTCACACCTGAATTGAAAAATTGTACATAGATTTTGTCTAAATTAACCAAATTCGGATTAACGAATCACTTTACCATAGAAATTTCGAAGTTGGGACCCCAAATCTTCTGTCCGGATTAACGAGTCATATAACATGGGGAAAATTGGGACCTGGCCTAATCTTGTCCATAAGGCGACTATCCGGATTAACGAGGGCCGGATTAACTATACATGACTGTATTCGGAAAACTCGAAAAAAGGCCATGCCAGCACTGTATTTTGTTGTTTTCTATAGGGTTAGCGGATTTCTTTGAAACAGGCTAAGAGTTCTCGAACTTAAAGCCAATTATGGTATCGATGCCACTCAGAAATGAATCTTTGACTGAGAAGTTTTGCTGTAGAGAACCGGTTACAGATTGCTCAACTACCTGGTAGCGCTGGGCAAGCAGTTGGGTTGTTACAAAATCTCACTTGAATGCAAAGATCACCTGGTTGGCTTCTATGAAAAGTTCGGATTTGCGAAAGAACAGGGACAGAATTACTTGGTTATCCGGTGTGATAAAAAGAGTTCTTTATAGACTGCATTTGATTCTTTTCTCTAGTATTTATTTGCTTTTTTCTCTAAATAATGCTCAGGACCGGTTTGTGTTTGCCAGTTGGGTTTAATTTCGCATTTGCAGTCGTTAATTAATTTTGCTGTTTTGAACTTGTTTCATTAACGCACTAATTGTCTAGTCTTATTTGGAAGTACATATTTGTTGGTCAGCTTGTGTGGGGTTGTGTGGCAAAACGTGAAAGAAATTTGCCTTCGAGAATTTGTTGAATTTTTCTAATACATCAATTCACAGTAATAAAGTACAGATCACACAACATGAATTATAGTTATCGTTCTGGGACCTGATCGCGAAGACTTGTCATCAAGGTAAAACAGTCAGGCACTTAACGCCGTTTATGGTACCGGCACCTTAAACGGCGTTAAGTGCCTGACTGTTAAAGTCGATCTAATCTGACCGAATCACTAAACTGAGCCATCATCTGAAATCCCACAGCCACACTGACTTCGCTTTATCTCTCCTTTCGCAGTAGGTTCTTTAATCTTTAACTGCCTTAGACACTCTGTCTACCAGTTGTTTTTGAAATTTTGACAAGAAATAGTCGTTGAAGAACCAGATGTCGGGTTTTTCTTTCACAACACTCATAGGAAACAGACGATAATGATGCAGAATGGCAATTTCTTCAGAAAGCATGATTTCACTGATAGAGTCATTCAGAAACCACTGTGCAGAATGAATGTCAGTGGCTAGCAGGAATTTAGGGGCGTGAATGCATTTCGAACGAACTTTTTCTTTAGGATAGGCTATGTTTGAGCGGGAAAATTTTGTCTGGGTAACAAAGTCTTGGTGCAAGTTGTGGGATAGAGCGTCAGATTCATTTTTCTCAAAATAAACATGCTGAAAACAAATGCTGCCTACGTGTTTCGAATTGTCTGCTAAAAGTTCAGTAATTAGTTCTGGAAGGGATTGGACAGTTTTCTGTCGAGGTACCATTACCTCATCCAAGTCTATAACAGCCACATGGGATACTGTATCTGAGATACGGTACAGACAATCGTTAAGTGCACTTCTTTGATCATGGTAGAAGTACTTATGCCGATTCAATAAGGGCCAATCAACCAAAGTAATCTCTGAACTCTTGGAGTACCTATTCAGCATTCGCTGAACTTTTTGGCCAACTGAATGTGGCCTCAGTACATAAAAGACAAAATGTTGCACCCCCAGAAGTTTGTGAATCTCGATGAATTCCGCCACACGGGTGCTTGAAATGCTGCCGTGTATAGGCGAAATACAGGCGCCAAGTTTTAAGGGAACATTTGACACATCGAACTTGAGTCTTTTGATCTTGAGTGCAACTTTCAAATCGCATTTTTCAAGCCCAAAACCGATCGCTTTAAAGTTTCTCTGCTTCCAAAGTCGCTCAGGAATATACGCTAGGAGAAAATGTGAAGTATACTCATCGTGATGCAATGTACTAGCATACACTCTGACATACTCAATTGACCCCAAGGATATCCATTCCGAACCATCATAGAGACTACAGTACACCGCTGGAATTTCGTTATAAGCTGCTTGTAGTCCATGAGCAATTACCCTGACTACTACAGTATCCTTAGGTCGGGAAGGGTAAATTCTCTCATCTGCATAGGCCGCAAAAGCTTCAATCGGCAAATGGCCGATTTGCACCCAATCTTCCTTTGCCCATTTGATTTGCTTTCGGGTTGAGTCACACTTTATAACTTTCTCACAAGCGACGGAGCTACAGTAACTAGCAGAAATAGCGATAATACAGCAGTAGTAGAAAGACAAGGTTAAAAGGAGAAAAGACAGAGCCAGCATCTTGGCGTTCATTCTAGTCATAGTTAAGCCGTGCGGCCTAGTGGAGTCAGCCCAAACAATCATGTTTTATTCAAGCAGGCACAAAGAGGTTTTTCGGCCGACTCGGCCGCATAATATAGACCTTTACAAACTGGACCAGATGCCGCTCAATAAGTTTTCATTTCATACACC
>JASANB010004844.1:0-27342 GCA_030248155.1 Sabatieria punctata
AAATGCAGCAATGCAGTGAAGAGGTAATAGTGCTACCCTTGAATTGCATATAAAGGAATTTTGTATATTCTTCGCGGGAGTAAAAGTCTACCGTTTTGATTATAGCATGATTAGCAAAAGTAGATTGCCAGGCTGACTATTGAATATATTCAATGCAAGAGATACAAAGATGAAAGGGTTGAAGAGATTTCCAACCGCCCTCTGCACCTTTGCAAGCTCCAGATATCTGTTATAGTAGAAGTTGAGATGTCTCTGTCTTTTCATATTTTCGTTTCTGATTGAATTTGTTAGCAGTCGTGCCCAAAACCTTAGAATACAGTTGATATTGTGGTAGTAAATCAGAGGAATGATATTCCAGACCGTTTGCAGAGATAATACAATGACCGTCCAGTGAATGCGTGTGCTGAAGATAGGTTTCATTTTCTTCTACTCAAGAATAATTAAACTAAATAATCGTTACTTGTCACCATCCAGAAAGTCAAGCTCCAAAATTCTCACTAATATTGGCACCAGAAATGCAAAAATGGTAAGCAGCAACGTTTTCATGTTTAAAAAACAGGTATTTGGGCGGTCACCCAAGTGAATTTCGAACGCGTAGTCGACCTCATTCATTTTCTCACCAAATCTCTGTGTTTTCTTGCGTTAAAGAGAAAATTCAATAGACCGCAAATGCATAGAGCGTCTTTGATACAGACAAACATGCCAGCCACGAAATTTAGATCCATTTTTAAGAAGTCATAGAAACGTTTGGTCGACCTGACATGGTATCTGAGAAGATAACCGTTCAATGATGTGGCTGCTAAGCAAACTGAAAACAATCTGCGAAATGTTCGAATCGAAAATGTGGAAAAGAAATTTACCAACAACTAAAAAAGCTTGCAGAATGATAGGTCGCAATCGGAGTGGCACTTTTCTTTTGAATTTGAGTAAAGCGGGGAAGAAGCCAATAAGTTGAAGAATTCGGAGGGTAAGCCAAAGTCTCTTGCTTAGCAAGGCCATCGCATAAAATGTAGGAAAACTGGCTAAGGATGTATCGTCTTGCAATTTTATAGAGGAGAGTAGACGGCAAGAGCGCAGGAAACAAAGTGTCTGTGACGCACGAATCAATGCCCTTTCTTATTTGTTAAGGTGCTCTTGATTATGGGATTTTAAGCGGATTCTGTCCTTTAAGGTATTTTTTCTTAAGTTTGACTGACCTGCTACTACGTAGCGTAGCAATATCCTGTTACGTAATTGGTGAGTAATCCTTTTAGTAATCTGCTAGTATAATTCTTTTAGTGATGCTAATACTAATCTTTTAGTAATTAGCAGGGTATATTACTTGTTTTTATTACAGTGATTTTTTCAACATAAAGGGGATGTAATGGAGGCGAATTACGATGGCGCGGAGAGCTCCAACAGAAGTAATGAGTAAAATTGAAACCTTTTTTGTATTGAAGCTGTTAGTTTATACATTGGACAATTCCTTGCAATATTCACTTGCACTTTTCTGCAAAATCGGTTTTTTATTTTACCATTAGAAGCAAGTTGTTTCATTCGAAATTTCGATCCTTGTTAAGCACTACTTATGGTTTGATGGAATGGTTTTGACAGGCTAACTCTTGTGTACTGTAATGTTTTGAGTATTTGTGTTACATAAAAATGCTTATCCTTTGATAATGTTAGTAAAGTACTACTGTCAAAGAAAATGGAGCAAAAATAGGCACGAAAAGTTACTAGGACTCTGGCGAACTGCACTATTGTAGTGTAGCTCTAACTTTACATAGCTACATACAGACTTTTATTTAACTTTTGTGTTTATTAAGAAATAGTATTCTTGTTTCTAAACGGATCTACTGTCAAACAAACAAAGAAAACATAGTATTCTGCTTTAGTTGTGTATTGATTGGATTTTTGTGGCAGTGAATGACTCATCCAATTGGATTTATCCAACTCTGCTATTTCGAGCTGCTGTGGGAAGCATTCACGCTATATTTAGGCGCACCTTAGATGCCCACTACTGCGTGTATGTAGATATGACAAGTATGAGCGCAGTACAAGTGTATATTTATTAAAAATTCCCGGTTCCAAAAGTTAAGTGAATTCAAAGTAGGCACGACCGTATTTGCATGAGAATTTTTTACATAGCAATCACGTCCTATTTCTGTTCTTACATCTATTAGATTTGAATCGGAATTGCATCAAACGAAAATTGTCCTTTGTGTGATTTTTGGGAGTGCCAACTTGAAATCTCTGCCGGTCAATTTGATGATTTTTAGTCCTTGACAGGTTTGAGACCACGTATTTTTGCGGAATTGAATGGATGATCGTCATTCAAGATTTGGTCTTTCGTCTTCATACAGCAAGCGCAGTTGTTAAAGACGTAGTCTTTTTCATTCTCAACTAGCTGCAGAACTTTCTCAAAAACACCAGACCAAGTTGCATTATCAAAGGGATCATTTGGTAGGGGAATTGATTGTACATTAAGGCCCAACAAAAATCCATCAGAGTTGTTTTCAGCTGAGTTTCGTTCAAAGTGGCTCCTGCCAGCGCTGCGTAGTTCTTGACTGTATAAACCCGACGACCAAAGATTTTATTCTCAGGATCGATCAGGTACCACGCTTCATCTGAGTTTAGCTCAAATTTTATACCTTTCTTGCTTTCTGAGATGAATTGACTTTCTGGTTGATGGCCTGAACTGCCCGCTATTTCAATTAAGACAGGAAAAAATGTGTCATCTGTCAGGTTCTTGTTCTTTTCAAACACTTTCTGTGTTACAAATATGGTATTTTCCGTTCGAGAGGCTATGAGTACAGGATAGCCGGCTTGTGTAAACCATTTTTCAATCATGTCACCGGCTACAGATTTTTCTGAAACTGCAGCGAAGGCCTTTTTCCATTCCTGAAGACCTGCATTTTGGAATGCGTATGTTTTCGACATGTGAGTCATGAAGCGGTCTATGGTTTCTGGACCAAAGGTCTGCTCGATCATAGCAAAAATTGCAGAAGGTTTCGTGAAACATTTGTCGGCGATCTGCTGTGTGTCTCCAAAAGGCTGAATAATTGCTTGACTGTTAAATTCTTCTTGACGGTAAGCATCTAATTTTGCTTTGGAGATGGATTCGGCTAGAGGAGTGGTTGTTAAGGTTAGGTCAGAAGCCACTCGCCACATCAAATAATTTGTTAAGCCTTCCTAAAATTGTAATGGAAATACATGTCCATCAAATAAACAAGCCCTCAGATATTTTGCTGTAACAATAGCAACCGCAGTCCGTTGCAATTCATAATAAAACGGATTTCTACTACACTACTGCTGATGGCTAAGGAGGTTTACTGGTGGCATATAGGTTTGGTTACTTCACCAGTAAAGTTTCATTAGCCCTCAGCAGTAGGAATCTACTTTAAGTGGAATGGAATCGCTGTTGTTCACTGCCGAAAGTCAGTTTTTGACTTTGAGGACAAATATCTCAAAATCTAAGCTGAGCGTCCTAATAAAAATTTTACCAATCTTTCAAGAATTTATCAGTTTTTTATCCAAAAAGAATTCATTCAAATCGGTTGAGATCTACAGTTACAAAAGTAAAAAATCTGCTGGGTTGTTTTTAGTTCCTTTTGTTCATTGCCGAAATCACTGTTTTGACTTTGAGAGCAATATCTCAGGTCATGAACTAAGCAGAGTATATTAATAAATGGTTTACCAATCTTTCACGAATTTATTTATCTTGCATTTGAAATATGATTTATTCGAATCGGTTGAGATTTGCGGTTGCTACTGTAAAAAATCTGTGGGGTTGGGTTTTTGACAGACCTTGTATAACAAACAAACTGCGAGCTACGAGTATGGATTGAGCGAACGAATGAATGAAGGAATGAACGAACAAACGAACAAATGACTGAACAAATGAATGATCAAACGAATGAACAAACGATGATGAACAAAGTAATGAATGAACAAAGAAATGAAAGATGTAATGCATGGTCAAAGTCATAAATCGATTAACTAAGAAATGAACAAAAAAGCAAACATATTACGATTTCCGCGATTTAACCAAACAAACAAACAAACAAAAGAATGAATTAACTGATACATGAAACCAACCTTTCTGCATTGTGAAGTGAACTCTAACCGTTGATATAAACTTTAAAATTTTAACTTGGTTACAGAACTGAACCAAACATAAAAAGCTTCAAAACACTGCAAGAAACAAACAGAAAAAGTTTGAGTGAGCATATATATACCTGCAGGCAAATTTCGTCCCAGTAGTTTATCGTGAACAGGTTGCCCAGCCATTGATGAATGATTTCGTGCACCAGAACATAGTGCGCTTCATCATAGCTTGGATCAGTCATCCAACCCGCATCCAACGTGACTAAGCCAAAGTTCTCAACACCCCAAAAAGCTGATGGAGAGGTGACAATAAATGACATTCTCTTCATCGGAAAGCTAGTATTTGTTAATTGAGTCAAATGAGTAGTGATATTTCTAGCTTCATCTAGCATCCATTCCAACTTTTTGACATTCTTCTTGACAAAGATTTGTGAATGATCGGGCAACAAATGTGGCTTTTTCCTGAATAAATGGGATAATAATAAAGGTTGGAAACTACGTATTTCATGACTTACGAATGCTTGGTGACTCTTACAAATCCTTTAGTCACTGCAAAGGTGAACACGTAAGTCGGCATGATAGGAGTCTTTTGAAAGCAAGTTTCAAGCATGCCATTGTTGGTCTTTTTCACGCTAACATTATCTGTATTTCCGAAAGCCCACGTAAATCGCTTATGCCTAATGCAAAGTAGGAATTTTGCCTTCAATGCAGGATGATCGATACACGGCAAGACTTTCCTAGCATATCTCATTTGGAACACTGTAACCAGTGCCCAGGCAGACTTGGAAGAGCCTGAACGGTACAAACCACGGCTTTCAAAAGATTTCTCAGCATCATACGTGATCTTCAGTTGATAGAAGGAATTGGCCTTTAAGGAATCAGCCAATTCCAAAACCGATTCTTTGGATGTGCTGTTATCGGATATTTTAGTAATGCATATAGGCTTGCTAGAACAAGACTCCGCTAGGATTATCCCTTTGAGTGTAATGGTTTCTTGATCCAGATGTATCAACATGTGTTTGGTTTCCTCAAGAGCTTTGAAATGGATAATAATTTCCCCTCGAAATGGAAAGTTTTCTGAACCACCTCCTTCATGATCGATTGTTAGGTTGAGCTCGTATCTTAGAGGTTTCAGACCCATAATATGTCCTTTCTCGGCAATTTCTTTCTCGCTTGGTGTTGTCACACTGAAACGTTACAAATTTTCAGCAAAATTGTGAATGTTGTTGACAATGAAATGTTTTGTATGTTGTATACCAGATTATAATTCCTAGCAAAACTTTGAATTTAACAATTATGGTATTTGTTATAAGTTATAACAGACTATAATAAAAATCTCAAGCAAAATTTTAAATGCTATATAAGTATGTTATATGCTGTAATGCTATAATTTCAGATTAATAACAATTTTACGATTAAACAACAAGACGTAAGCAATCAAATTGGCACTGATATTAAACGTACTACCCTAAGTCTATCTAATTTAATGCCAGTAGTTGTAACTTGAACTATTTGTTTATAATTTAGTTTTATTTATCTTTACATTTCAACTTAATTTAGTTGTTACAACGTTAGAAATACACAAGTAAACACATGAAGTTAAACAACAAAGAAATACCTGATGGTAGCATTTGTGTCTATTTCGTCGCATGTCAAGGCTTGCGTCACACTAAAGCGGCAATTTGGAATGGTCTTTTCGATGTCAGAAAAGCAGACAGAAAGTTGTACGAACAACGCGAAATATAGACAGATGTTTGGCAGTATTTGACCAGCCATAGAGCTACCTATAGTATAACTGTATACAAAGGGCTCACTAGCAGGCTAAATTTATTCACTGCCTGCTTGCTTGCAAAACCAGATTGTAAATGGGTTAGCAGACTGACTGAAATTACTGCATGTTGAAAATAAACAGCACTTAATCTAGGACACAACTGACATTGAAAATTGTAAAGAGTGCACCTGAAACGAACAGGCTATTCATTTACACTACAGTACGTATAATAAGCCTCTGTACGTTAGGCTTTGCGATAGCTTGCTAGCTATTGTACAAACTGCTTCTTAAAACGTAAATTTGACACAGTTTATTGCGCACAGTGCATATCGACCCACCGAGTTTTGTTCAGTTGAAACAGTCTGCAAATTTATAAGTAGACAATAACAATAGTATCACGAAGCATTAGAACAGCCTAAACACAGCTAGAAAGCGAATTTTACTTGGTATTTATTTAGTAGTTGGTAACCAAAATAATAATAATAAGCTCTAACTACAGAACGGAAACAAAACAACACCAATTCTCGAATATCTTAACTGAATTAGCACGCTGGAAATGTTTTTGTTCGAAAACTCGTACAAAGAGCTCAATAACCATAGCCAGTCATATCGATTTTCAGGTCGATTAAAGGCTTTCCCGGCTTTTTTGAGCCGCCCTCGTCTTCACTGCTTGAGCTATCGTTTTTATCGAATCTGCCTCCGCCCATTTCGGCTTCAGAGAAGTCTATCCTATACCTGAAAGACAGTGAACGTGCGTTTAATGTATTCGCTGACATACAATACATTCGCACAAAAATGCATACATGCATTATTCATCGCGCTTTATGCACAGTAACGTCAATTCCAATTTAGGGCACCACCATGCAATTTTATTGGACCAATTTTTTGCAAGTTCAGATACGAAAATAACTAAAATCGCTTGTAAAGTGGCGGTTTTGGTTGTAAATTGAGCTCCGTTAGTAGTTTTTAGCGATTTTTAGCTGAAAACTAGAACCTTTAGCAATTTTTAGCGATTTTTAGTACTCTACCCGCCCACCTATCTGGAATATTCGTTCAGACCCATCCCCAACCTACGATCTCCTCCTCTATTTGCAGATGATCTGTATCTATACATTATTAGCCCACCCCACAGTGCCTTTTCGAATGTTTTTGTAACATAGTTAAACGCTATAACAAAAGCTAACCCTTCGTGCATTTCCTTCGTTGCATTCACATCTATTTCCGGCTTGTGTATTTCAGGAGTTTTCTCCAAAGTTTTCTCTGGTTCCAGATTTGTAGGATCCATAACGGCATCAAGGTCCAAATCGGAGGTTTGAACGTAATCAACTTCCACCTATAAATTCACAATTTTAAATTTACAGCTATATAGAAAGAAAGTGTCACATACCTTATGAAAGCACTTGGCTACATATCTCACATACTTCTCCACTCTGTCAGGATCATCATGTTGTTCTATGGACACAGATCTTACAACAGTATGGGATACGGTAGCCAAAGGCATAGTGTATTCGACTTCACATAAAGGAAGAAAGGTTTCCGGCATCAAATCAAACGAGCTTAGCTCGAATCGACAGCTAAATTAAAAGAATCATTTTACAGAGTTAAAAACGAAATAAGACATTAGGTTAGTTAGGGTTACCGTAACAAATGTTCCTTATAAGCGCCATGGTGTTTTTCAGGAAGTCTGGGAATTCGCCAAACCAGAGATCGATGGACATGTTCATATTTGGCATCGCCTATGGCTACCTCGATTAAGCTATTCTCTACATTGTGCACCGCTCCCATCAATCTTTCCCGCAGATTCTGAATATATTTTTTTCATTTTTTCCAGTTTTTCACATTTTGCATGTTTTTCTACCTTAACCTTCCCTGGTCGTTTAACTCGCGCGTGCACCGATCCTACGCCCCAATGCCGCTCCTCACGGAAAAGATAAATCCACGCTTCAGGAATGGGAAACCTGAAGGCAGAAAGTAGACCAAAATTTGCATAAAGCAGGTCTAACCTGATCTGTATGTCTTCACAAGGCACTTGACGGGCCTTTCGACTCTGGAATGCAGCTACCATAGTTTCAATTCGAATTTCAATCTACAAGGTACACAATCATGTAAAATATAGAAAAATGTGCAAACCGTGCAACCTTTGAGCCACAGATTTTCATCACAGATTTGACCTGCAGGGGGAGCTGCTTAGCGCGTGGGGGCCTCACCCTGAACCGCATCACTTCCAAGAAGCAACCGTCCATGGGCATCAGTCTGGAAAGCAGTGTTAAGGAAGGACTGAATAATTGCTGTGATTCTAACCTGATCACGTGATCTTTTTCAAAGGCCTTCACGTCTACGCTACTATGAAACTCAAGAGCTTCCAGACGAATCCACCTTTCAGTGTACATGGGGAGAATGTCTTTTCGTCTCACAACCTCTTTCCCTTGTCGCCTAAGGAAGAAGGAACATAATTAGCTTTAAACAAATTGAGTTTAGTTTTTACCTCCTGTCATTGAGTCCAATTTCTATAATAGGCATTCCTGACAAAAAGGCTAGTGCAAATAAACGCACACGCGCCTGCTGCTGAGAGACAATGCCCATTTTGTCCACATAACACGCATACTCGTCGTAACAGTGAACCTTAATGAATACCTTGATTGTAAAGAGCAAAACAAATGAATAATTTCCACCTGAACTTCATCTTGTTTGTACACGACTGACTCTTCCCTCCTCGCAGGACAGAGAAACAAGACATCCTCAATTGAATGAACAAAACTGGTGATTTCCTCGTTGCTTAGGGAACCAAACTTCAGCAGTGGCGTGCTCTGGGCTGCATGCTCCAGGGGTAGACCTAAATTGAAGCTCTAATTGCAATGCACACTGACAAGCAATCCATAACTGCCGAATAGCTTACCTAATTTGGTGAAATGTCCCTCAACCAATTTTGGAATTTGTCCTGGTCGAATACCCACTCTTTCCTTGTACAGCACGAACTGCAGTTTGACAGTGTGGATCTTGCCGTAAATGTCATAGGCTTGCAGTACTGTGTCGGACAAACAGTAACTGGCCTGCAAGATAGATTTACAGGAACCATTTATAGCATTGTCTCTTCACTCACTTGTAAAGGCAGTTCCTGAAACGGCTTTTGATCATTCCTCGAATGGTACAGCTCAAGTGTTGTGCCTTGCAGTTTGACATAGACCGGTTTCCAATATCTCTCTCCCATGATTTTCTTCTTGATCGGGTGTCTGAGCATCAATTCCCAGCCATCGCCGGCAAACTTTGGCGGAAAGTCCTCCAGAGGCCCTGTGTCATCCTCTTCGAACAAGGGCGATGGGGTGCTCTCACCATCAGACTGAAATAGGTCCTTCTCAAACAACGTAAAATGACAGGGAAAGTCACGTCAGGGTGAAAATCGTCTTCAAATCCATCAGGCTTGTCTGGCCCTTCAGGTGTGGCCGAACTAGCTCTATCATCTCCATTCTGCTGAGCCTCAGGCTTCATAAAGCCGAAAAAGTCTAGGTCATCTTGAACATTCTGAGCTGCTTGCTCAGCTTCTACTTTAGCTTTGGCTTCAGCCACTAGCTGGTCAGCTGATTTAACTTCAAATGGATCGTAGCTCTGAAATACCAACTTGGTCCACAAACAGCGAACGAACTGAACTACTGTACCAACCTGGTCCATCAAGAGCACACTCTCTTCCAATGGTGCAAACGGGTCCTCTTTTTTGGCAGGTGCAAACGCTTCCGACTGATTCATCGCACCCTCAGTGTTTGTCTGGAATCTGGTGAAGAACTCGCTATCTGATGGTTTCAGGCCTTCCTGAGCCTCAAACCCGGCCCAGTGCGTTGTATCAGGTGGCTGTGGAAGCGCTTCCGGCTGAAGTGGTTGATCAGACGTGAATGAATCCATAGGAGAAGCACTGGTTTGGCTGGCATTCGGCGGAGACTGCAGATAGGCCAATGGATCTTGAATTGCTGCGGGATGGGCCGGAGGACTGAAAAAAACGGCTTTATCGTGAGTGTAAACTGAGGGCCAGAAACATACAGGACAAAATGTCTCCACACGGATGGCATTGCAAGAGAGAGAGGATAGGCTGTGTAGGGCACACGAGCTAAGCAATCAATAAAGGGTTGCGGCTGACACGAGATCGATCAACACCCAGCCAGAATCTGGTTAGGTTCAGCCACACACGCACCGCCTCGCGCAGTCCAATTAGGTAAAACACCCTAATAAACAACCTGATTTACTCACTTGGAGTCGACGAATGCTGGCGGTTGGTTGTCCATCAACTCGGCTGTCGTTGGTGGGGCGGGGAAATCAGAGTCCACTGAGGCGTAGCTTTCGATTACTGGAGGCGGTGGCAATGGCGAACTGTCTGTCAGAGCAGCTGCCTTGCTGCTGTCATAAGAAGGAACATTGGCGTAGAAGTCTGTTGCATGGGGGTCATCCCAGGATGGAATAGCAGTCACTGGAGGTGGGTGTGGACGAGAACTGAAAGTTTTGCTTGGGCAAATACAGTCAAACCTGTTAAAGTGCAACGCTTTTCTAGGTCCCGAAATACAGTATATGCTATCTTCGGACATTACAACGCAGCTCTGTAACTGCAACACCACAATAAGTGCAACTGCAACGCTAAATCTTGCCCCCGGTCAATAGATTAGAACCTCCATAAGTGCATGCGGTTTTCATAAGGGCAACGCGCTGAGGGTTGTGTAGGTCAATCTAACAGCTTGGTGGAGAGACGGAAGGCCAATATGGGTGAAAAATGTGCTAAGGAATGCTTAGCGACCAATTTTTTGCTGCAATTTAGGTGGCTCATTGTCTTCGAAATACATAGTTGGCGGTTAAACTCTGGACACTTCACTACAGCTAAACTTCTTACCACTAGACTGAGTTTGAGCAGTCATAAATCGATCGCAGACTTAAAAATAAACGTCAAGCAAACATGATTGTTAAGCGTCACTGAGAGTTCTATGAAGTTTCTAGCCAAATATTCCTCCTTGCTGTATTCTAAATTATAAAATGCGAACAGGGAATCAGTCTCCAAGCATTTTCCAGCAGTTTTCGACCGCACTTCCATAAGTGCAACACCTCTCTATAAGTGCAACAAAATTTGGGATATGGCATGTTGCATTTTATGGAGGTTTGACTGTTTTCAGGCGCAAAGGGACTCATTGTTTTGCAGGAACGCCTAACTAAATCCATTATTAACTCAAAAACTTATCAAACTTTGACATATAGCCGTCATTACCTCTGGACTGTAGCTTGGAAGCTAGGTGCATCGTGTGCTTCATCATCCCAGCTGGGCATAGTAGGTACAGACGGTCGTTTCGGTGCAACTGGCCTTGGTGGTGGCGGTCTTTTTGGCTTGTTCAACTCCCTCTGCTTCTCGATCTCCTCTTGTAACACAGCAGAGATAGGTTTCCATTCCTCAAAACAGTACCGATTAAGTAACAGTAACAGCCTGATTAAGCAAAACACCTAGTGAAGCAACAAACAAGCATGCAGAAAGCAAGCAGGACAGCAGCATACAACAAACTCGAACCTCAAAATCCAGTGCACATACCTCCTGAAAGTGGTATTAGGCATTAGCAGGGCTCGAAAAATATAGAATGCATTCCTTATATTGCATTCTCTCTATGCCATTATTAGCTTACTTTCAGTTTTGCTTCCTCCTCTTGCTTTTTCTTCTGCCTGTCCTCAAAATCATCCATGTCCATCAAGTTCTCAGGAGGTGGCTTGGCAGGTTCAGCAGTGATATACTTGACTTCAGTCAATGATTTCGCAGCCGATGTCTCATCCAACTGTTTCAGTTTTTCCTGAGTTTGCTTCACCATCAAGTTCATTCTGTCTGTCATTGCCTGAAACTTCTTCCATTCATCTTCCTCCTCCTCCTCCACTTCTGGTTCGGGTTTGGGTTCTGGCTTCTTGATGGGCGCAGCAGGAGGGGGTCTGGTAGGCTTTGGTGGTTGTGGTTCTACAGGAGGTTGGTAGTCTGGCGCTTCAACATGAGCATGGGCCTCCCATGAATGGTCATGTGGAACAGCGGGTGGTGGACGCATAGGCTTCAGTGACTTGTGCTCTTGTGCAGGCTCTGAAACTGGTGCTGGGGGTGGAGGTGGAGGTCGCATAGGCGACGCTTTCGGTTGCTGGACTGTTTCCTGACTCTCCCACGAAAATGGGTCATAGCTTACAGGCACAGGTCGTGTTGGGGGCATAGGTGGTGCAGGCCTGGAGGGCTTCGAAGCTTCAACAATTGGTGGTGGCACAGAGTATGCTTCCCAACTTCGTGAGGTGTCCTGCCAAGAATATGGAGCCTCAACAGTGGGTTTGCATTCTTCAACAACTGGTGGGGGTTCAGGTTGTGCTTGCCAACTCTGTGAGGTGTCCTGCCAAGAATAAGAAGACTCCGTAGAAGGTTTTTGTACTTCAACAACTGGTGGCGGTTCAGGCTGCTGTGCTTCCCAATTTTGTGAGGTGTCCTGCCAAGAATACGAACCCTCAACAGTAGGCTTGTGTGCTTCAACAACTGGTGGGGGTTCAGGTTGTGCTTCCCAGCTTTGTGACGTATCCTGCCAAGAATAAGAACTGTCATAAGAAGTCTCAATGGCTGGCTGAGGAGGTACTGCAGCATTCCATGAAGCATCATAGGCTGTGTTCCAACTAGAGGCCATAGACTGCTGCTGCCATGAGTAGTCTGTAGCAGCATAGGAGTCCTCCGATGGTTGAGTTTGTTGCTGAGGCTTTTGCTCCAGCTGATACTCACTGGATGGCAAGGATTCCTGTACAGGCTGTGAATTCCAGCTCTGAGTCTGGTTAGGTTGCTCAGCTGATTGTTGCCAGCTTGAACTGTAATCATAGTTAGCTGAAGTGCCGTAATCATAAGCCACTGCTGATGTGTTGTAGTCATAGCCAGTTTCAGTGGAAGATGCAGGCTGGACTACATCTTGAGTTGGAAGTCCGTAATCATTAGTTGCAGAATCATAGTCATAGCTAGGCTGGGCTGGCGTTTCTTGCCATGAAGCAGTGTAGTCATAGGCTGTTTCAGGCTGCTGCCAAGAAGATTCATGCTGAGGAGCATTTTGAGAGTACAACTGAGTATCGTCTTGTCTTGCAGTGTCAGTCTGAGAATAATCATAACTTGCTTGAGCTTTGTCATGGACTTGCCAAGAGGAATGGTTGTCATATGGTTTCTGGGTCTCAGCTTCACTATAACTGTATGCAGGCTGAGTTTGTTCTTCGTAAACTTGTGGCACTGTTTGAGGTTGATCATAGGCTGTCGGCTTTGCCTGAGGGACAGGGTCCTCAAGCAGGTGCGGCACAGGCGGAGGCTCCCCAAGCTCAGGAGTGCTTGTCTGCCAGGTCTCTGAGTAATAGCTGGTGTAAGCTGCAGCCACTTCAGCCACTAGGGACTCAGCCACTTCAGTCTCTGGCTGAGCTTGGGAGTCAGTTGATGTCGCAGGTTCAGCCATGGGCACTCGAGGGTCTAAGACAGAGAGCGGGTGAACAACCAATATGGTGCGCTAAATGAAAGCAAAATCTAATCAGACTGGAGGCGCCCAGTTTATAAGCCCACTCTGTCAGTCAGTGAGGCCGGTTTTTGAGCAAAAAAATCGAACCATCGGCTGGGTGCGAAATTGATCGCACTCTTTGTCAACAAAAAAGCAGGAGCGATGGGCTGGAAAAAGGAGGAAAGTGAATTTTTTGCTGATAAATGACTGCGCCAGCGGCCGGGAGACTGCGCCGTCACGAGCGCATAAATGGCAGAAAATCAGGACTGCCATTAAGAGCCAGCGGTCTAATCGATGCGCGCTAAATGCTTGAGCCGCCGCCCTTTTGCCTCGAAATATCGATTGTCGCTACAGCGCATGTCAACACCAACTTACCAACCAGCTGCATTTGATCCTC
The DNA here is from genome assembly GCA_030248155.1 of Sabatieria punctata. Taxonomy (NCBI): domain Eukaryota; kingdom Metazoa; phylum Nematoda; class Chromadorea; order Araeolaimida; family Comesomatidae; genus Sabatieria; species Sabatieria punctata. The sequence continues at coordinate 13,751 of JASANB010004844.1, forward strand.
AAACACTACCCACTCCATGCTCGTTCGACGATGCACCACTGGGGAGGGAGGCACCTGAAATCGAACAGTAATGCAACAAAATAGGACAAAATAGGACCAACGTTCATAAACGGCAAAAACTATTATACAAATCATAAATAGGGCTACATATTTCTAGAACCGTGGGCAACTGACCTTGTGTTGATAGGCAGGGTTGTGTTCAAGTATATCAGGGGCATCAACTTCATGAGTGGGTGTACTCCGACCTGACATGCGACCGGCAATCACCTGAGCTGGTATCTGCTGCGCCATGGCATCGTTGAATTCACTCCAGCTCATAGACGATCTCCTTCTGTGTTTCTGGCCTGAAAATCTTGCATGGTGTCAGAAAAACATCATTTATTCAATGAGATGTAGATTGATTTATGGGCAGCCATTTTGCTACTCGGCGCTTAAATTGAACCGCTAGACATGATCGATTTCTGCGCATACTACTTTGCTGTCGCTAACCTACGCATTTTGCAAAAACTTACTGACAACTCAAAAACATTGATGTGATTATAGTGGTTTATACAATCAGGAAAGTAACACTAGAGATGAAACGATATATTGGGTTTTGGGTTTATTGGGTAATTTTCCGATATTTGGTAGTGGGTTTTTACCAACAAATACCATATAGTATTTTACGTTAGATATTTTTGAACATTTTTTTACTTTTTGCAGATTTTATTAGAAAATTTGCTATTCCAAAATGATTTTTCGATGAATAAAATGAGTCAAGATGACCTTGATTACAGGTTTATAGTATTATGATATGATTATGGATCGGTGAAAACCGACTTGATTTTCTGATTTATGTATTATTATGAAAAAAATAAGAATACATAGGAAAAGATGGTTTTCTGTTCTGTTCACATTGGCCAGAAATTTGTTTGAATAGACCAGAAAAAAAGTATCAGCTTGCCGTCACAACGGCAATACACTCTAAATGTAACCTTTGGACATACAATACAGTAGATTTTTCCACACAGTCACATTATGATGCACTTTTGCAGCACAGATCTTAAATTTAAACGAAATTTTCAGTGCATTTCCTTTATTGAAGTAATTCTCTAACTGTTTTACATTGCTTTACAATGTCAGTGAAATCGATTTAGAAGGATTTTTGGGCTTCAAAATTTGCACTCACAAATTACAGATTTTTTAGACTTGTCTGAAAAATATTAGGTATTGGGACATTGAGGTCGTCAATATTGGATATTGAGTTTTCGGATAATGTTTCATCTCAAAATAACACACATGGCACCGATCCATGTTTGGTATCAGTACCTTATGTTATTTCCGTTCCCGTGACTATTACAGCTAAACTTACTGTAACCGGCAGGAGGGGGTCCTTCCTGTCCAGGAATTGAGACTTTCATCTTCTTCTCAGGTTCAGGAGCAGGGGCAGGAGCTGCGGAAGCCACAAAATCCTCGATTGCACACATGTGCACAGGAGTGGTGCTCCTGGGACGGGTGGTAGCCTGCGTGTCATACTGTCTTCTTAGTTCTCTGGTGTCTTCCTCAGTTCTGATTGGCTCAAAGTTACTTGAACTCATCGCAGCTAGTGCTTGCGGGATTTGCTGCTCTGAAAAAGGATAACTTATATTTTTGAGTAATTTGAAGAAAAGTAGAAAGGCTGTTTGTTTATCAAATTCCTTTGCAAATTCATCCAGCTCACTGGTTTCATTCAAGAGAGCATTAATGAATGAATTAACACGTTTACACTTCCTTCAAAATATGTTTTCCCATCGCTGTGACGTACGAGACACACCCCCTGAGGCCACTATATATAGTTGTTTTCGACAGCCGCTCTACAACTTACCGTATCCAGCCAATTCTTCATAAGAGTCGTCTCTATACAGCAACGACGCCTGAGCTTCACTTTCTTCTTGTTCGTTCGAGAAGATCGGATACTTCGGCAGTTCCTTCTGTCGGTTCTGGTTCTCGTCGTCCTTCGTACCCTGCGGAGTAGTCTGACCACTTTCTAAAGGTGCGAAATAAGGCAGTCAGGCCTAAATTAGAGGCGGGCAAAGGCAAGCAGCAGCAGCGGACAGGGACAGACGGGAAAATGTCGCGACCAGTCGGCGGCTGAGAGGGCAAATTGGCTTGACGGCTCACCAGGGTCGGCCTCTGACTGCGTAGCGGTCGAATTGGTGGTGCTGAACCCGTCGTCCAGTGTGGCGATGGGCGCTCTGGACAAAAACAATTTAGCCACTCCGTGAGCTGTAAAGACCAGAGATAAATAAGGGACAGACAAGAGAGAGATAGAGGTGGGTGGTCGGACACACACGACGACGACGCTCACATGAAGCGAAGCGATCGATAGACAATAAAAAGCTGATAATTAAAAGATCGCGGCCGCCGGACTACTCACCTGAGTTCGTTTCCATGCTTGTTTTCCGTTGGCTGCTTAATCACCACCAGCTTACGAGTTTGGGGTTCCGGCCTGGGGCGCTGGTAGGATACATGGATGGTGGCGGCGGCTCTAAACGCGACTCGTCAGTTGAGACCGGGCCGGGCATCGATCGGCGGGTCCGGCCGGCCGATCGATTTTGGCCACGCACGCCCAAGAACAAGCCTCTGGTCAAACGATTATGCGCTTAGTAAGCGGCTTTTGCAGGAGAAAGAAAGAAGGCCGAGGTGAAAATCAGTTTATTATACTGGCTTCAAAAGAAGAACGCACGGCAGCAGCAGCAGTAGACTACAATCGGAATTTGGGTGGAATATCACGCCTGGACAGACAATTGTTTTCTCGGCAATTCATCACACCACCTTTTGGGAGACTAACAACGTTGATAATAGACCGCCTGACTTGCAACGGAAGCGCCTCTCCGCCCTTCTAGTGCCACGATTGCTCTAATAATACAGACTCGTCGCTCATAAAAGCTTAAAAGTAGTAGCTTTTGAGGCGGAAAAAATCGATGCTCTTCAAAATAGTCTCTAAAAGGTGACCTTCTCTGAAGTCTAAAAGTAGATAGCAAGACTTTAATAGTCAGTTGTTAAAATTACCGAGTGCGAACTCATACCCAATCCCAATACCAGACTTCCGATAGGGCAAAGCTGGGTAAAAAAATCATCTTTCAATGAGCATTCTGCATCAGTAGGAATGACAAAAAATACATTTTTGTCATTTTAGTAAAGAAGAAAGCTACTAATCACTGGTATGCTATGCTTAGAATTGATTGGCGCAAAAAGGGCTTCCAGCTAATCGTATTTTGAAGTTTTTAGCTCCCAAGACAACAAAAAACCGTAAAACCTGGAATTGCCGCAGAAAAACGCCAATACCAAATACTCAAAAACAGTTCGCACTCTAGCAACAATTACTGGAAACTGAGGCCATTAGAAACCGCAAATTTCTATTGTCCGTTTTCAAATTTTTTTAGTCTTATGAATAAAACAACGAAGTTTTGCAAAAAACTGAGATTACATTATTGGTTTTTGCCCCAACTCGACAGATTTTAAGCTTTTCCGAGACAACATTATGCACTTTACAATGATTCATATAGCACTGGTTTATAGACACATTTGAGTGACAGCTGCCAACCACAGATAATTTACTGTTCCCTCCTGAGAAAATAGCCGTCTTATCTATCTACTGTATTTATCATCCATCTTTCTTGCACTTTTCCGCCAGTCAACTTAATCCGACAGGAAACATAGGCACAATTTTTCAGGAGAGAACAAAAATACAACCCGATCGAAGCAGTGGAATAGGAATGAATTAATTACGGAATGTAAAATACACCGGTTTAATAGTTTGTAAAAAGTCTGAAACTATTTGATTGAAAGGTCCGTAAGAAGAAGTAGGCAGGTATTACCTAAACTTCAAACAGACAAAGAGAAGATTTTTCTTTCTGTACAAACCAGCACGGCTGAAACCCAGGCACAAAACAAGGATTGTGGGAAAACAGATACACTTTCTAGTCTACGTACTTTATAGGGTGCTCAGGGTTCACACACCTACTACATATACATATGAGATTTGCCCATAGACTAACGAATTAACGTATTTTTCTCTATCAATAGCGACCAAATTTGAGCAATTAAACATAATTCAAAAGTACCTAAATAGAGGGATGCTTTGTTTGAAATATTTGTCAATAAAATCGATGAAAAAACGCTATTCTGCGTAACTATAGAACTATTAAACAATATCTGCTCAAAGAGCAGTAGTAGGCAAGAAGCCTAAATGCATATTCGGGTCCAATTCCTATCGGAAATAAAATTTTATGCCAGCCTGTTCTAGCCACAAATTACTGCCCAAACCGCCAATTAAATCAGCACTGCCAGCAGAGCTCTAATTGCTAATAAAATATAAAACGCTAATTTAAACTCAACGGGAGCAGTATTGATCTGAGAACGACTGTAGTGGGGACAGACAGCCTATACATTGAAAACGCTTTCTAACCGTTCCCCAGCGACCATACATGTAGTGGGTGTGTGTAAACCAGTTCCAAAATAAACTTGCACTGCTTTAGCAAGCAGCAGACAAGCCAATCAACAAACTCGCGCTCGATCTGCATAGAAACGGCACTCCAGACAAATTAAGAGACAGTCTCTGAACTGATACAGCCTTTGCCCTTTGCCCTACTCAGACCCGAAAATTGAAAGATGGGCGTAGAGAGCTGAAAGTTGGCACACTAATATATATTGACAAGTTATCAATGACCTGCAAATTATTTCCAAAAATCTGAAAATTCTGAAAATCGGCTTGCTTAACTATGGGACCAATTTTTCCAAATCGAATTTCTACTGCTAATTGCACTAAAAATTGGGCACTTATGTAATATGTATTTAGGGTACCTTAAGAATCAATGATTGAATTCCAGTTTTAATAAAAAAAGTTTTCGACCCGGTTTCGAGGGACATAAAACGGCTGCAAACCCCCTGGACCGTTATTTTTATTTCAGATTATTGAAGCGCTATATCTTAGCTACACGATGGTATAGAGCGTCATTGGCTACGGTACGGAAAACACTGAGACATTAGTGTCCAAAGGATAAAAATCCAACTTTTTACATGCTTTATTATTGATCCCAAAATTTTAAACTCAAGGTGCTGGTTTACTAATCGGGCTGAAAGCTAAAAATTGCTCTCTAAACAGTTATTTTAGACTACTATACCAATCTCTGACGAATTTCATTTTTCACAAAATGTTATGCCGAGTTATGCCCCTCGAAAAGACGTCGAAAAAAATGTTTTTCAACAAAACCGGAGATCGATCATTGATTCTTAAGGTACTCCAAAAATTGCGTAACAGCCCCCAATTTTTAAGTTCATCAGTCTTATTAGTGCAGTAGAAATTCGATTTGGAAAAATTGATCCCGAAGTTAAGCGAACCGATTTTCAGAGGACTCTCTAGCTCAGAACTGCAGTGTCAAATTTCGAAATTATTTGCAGGTCACAGATAACTTATCAATTTGTATCAATGTGCCAACTTTCAGCTCTCTACGCCCAACTTTCAACTTTGGGTCTGACTAGCCAGACTGGATCGGTTGAGAGAGCGACTCTTGACTAATTACAAAGAAGAGTGTGTGATGGAGTGTGCATAGTTTCGAATTATTGCTTATTTCTCGTCCTCCGGGGGAGACTGCAGTTCGTGCCATTTGGTGATGTTTGTTTTGGGCTGAGAAATAGCTGCTGCCAGGTGCTGTCGACCGCTGCCCTGGTCTTTGGCCGAGAAATTCACCCAGCCAATGGTGTCATTGCTGCCAAATTTGTCATAGTCATTCACGAACACCTGCAGTTCAGTGTAGTTGAGTTCGTAGCTGTTCACTGGGATCTTGAACGAAGTGTTCCAGTAGGGGTTCAGGTTGGCCGGCTGCACGATCGTCTTGTATTTCTTCACACGCTTGCCCTTCAACACGTGGTTCACCTGAAATTTCTGCTTTTACCTCAGCTACTGTCTGTCTATCTATTTGTCTTACTACCCTGGAAATGTACATGTGTTCTGTCTCTTTTTAACCATAAATATCTTTGTTTTCAGGGAAACAACATAGTATATGATGTTTATGTTTCTCAGCATGTTTGTATGCATGCATGCGTAATGCAATAGGTCATCCGCCGATGGCAAGGGCAGGTTGGGGGTCTGAGTTGAGTCCAAAGTCTGGGGAGGGGGTTCGGTACTAAAAACGCTCAAAAAACGCAATTTCCGGCAATAATTGTATGAAATCGCTAATCTGCACCGGTAGAAAGAAACAAATGATTTTTCCGCTGAATTTACATGAACAAAAAATTTTGAACAACCAACGCGAGCCAACAATCTCATATCTTTTCCTGCAAATTTGTGAGCCACTACAGACAGATACAGATTCTACAAAAGAAACGCTACACCAATTTACAGAACTAAACGGCAAAGAATTGAGCTGACAGAAGCGTTTCAAAGTTTTTCATTCAGGTGAGCTGAACGGAAAAATTCTTTGTTTTTACCGGTACTAGACTCAAATACAAATACAGTAAGCTGTAAACTGTAAAAAATACATTGTAATTAGAAACTTCTAACAGAAAATTCATATAACAAGAGGGGGTGCGGGTGGTTGGTTGAACGTCGGAAAACGTCGCAGGGGGTGGAGATTGGTATCAAAATGTCGACGTTTTTGGGGCCTAAGAATACTTTGTCCGCAGCTTTATATTACAAGGAAAACTCAACCCAGTCCAAGTTTTCAACTGCCAAAATGGTAGTTGACGGTCAAAAAGTTTTTTTCATAACTTCTACAGTACTATGTAAATTTTATTGTACATTTTTCAATGCAATGTCGGACACAGTACCAAGTTCAGTCGGGGGGGAGCGGGGGTACCAGCCAAAAACGTCGTAGTTTTGTGAGGGGTTCAAATTTTGAATTTTTGAACGTCGTAGTTTATGGACGCCTAAGAGTATTTTCAAAGAATTCTACATAGAAATGTATGATAAATGTAAAGTAAGGTTAAAATTAGATGTACTGTTTGTAGGTATGTGTGTATGTATGTATGTAGTATGTACAGTGAGCTCAAAATAGCTTAACCCAATGAAAAAATAGCCATTGAATCTTGATTTTGGCCAGCAGATTTTTTTGCTTACCACCATCAACCCATTTAACCCGCTCAAACCATTGCTACATACTGTATGCTCAGTACCTTCCCTCAAGATTTCAATTTCTACCCGCTCAGCTAGTCCATGTCTCCATGCCCCCCGGATCTAGAGACTCCTAAAACTCGGAGACATTTTTCCTACCACCCACATCTTCTCACATTTTTCAGAGAAGCAACTTTAAAATACTTTTAAAGGTGTTCCGTGATGGTTAGGACTAGAGTGCGAACTGGTATTGGGTATTGGGTATTGGGTATTGGGTGTATTGGGGTGTTTTCCAGGTATTGGGTATTGGGGTTTTTACCCCCCAATACCCAATACTAAATTGGACAATTAAAAGTAGAGAAAAATCGATGTTGACCTCAAAAATTTATCTGAAAAAATCGAAAAAGTTGATCAATGATTCAGTTTAGTGAGCTTGTTTCGCGTTAAGGAGCCGTCCATAAACGATGTCGTTCCAAAATCCCGATTTTTCGGAGCCCCCTACCCCAAAATCGCCTTGCGTCGTTTCTAGGGACCCCTCCCCTAAGATGACGTCGTTTTCGGTTTACCTCCCCCTGATAAAAGTGCAGTACTTACAGAACTGTCATGTTTTCTTGTTAGCATACTGCGCAATCAATAGAATAACTCCCTACAACCACTCTGGGAAGCTTTTCTGCAATGTAGAAACCTCTGACAGAATGTACTTAAATTGAAAATAATACAATCAAAGTTTCCTAAAATTGCGAAAAAGGCGACGTCGTTTTTTGCCAACCCCACCCCCTCCTGGTGTGTCATCTATCGGCCGACCCCCTCGCCCTCTGGAATGTCATCGTTTATGGACGGTCTATCAACTAAACGTTAGTAGAATTTCCTAAAGTGTACGCTTTTCTAAGCGCTACACCAGTAATTCGTTTCTCTGTTCTTATCTAAAATAATAATAGTGACATTTCTAATGTCACCATAATGTACCAGTTATGTACCCATGGCTATTGCGGTGGTGCACACAATTTCCGGCCGAGCTAGGAAGAAATCGCCGGAAGTAAGAAGCAGGACTGAATTACGAAATATTAAGTACCAAAACTGTCAATTTCTGCTAATTTTACGCCTAAAACGGCTTCTAAATGTTTTCTGAAAGGCTAATTTTTCAAAATTTTCTCGCCCTGCTTGGGCAGCGGCCCAACGAGCCTCTTAAAAATTTTAATTGCAGTGCCAAAAATCTTGTGTACACTACTAGAATGCACCTGTCCACTGAAATGAATTTTTTGGCCCAGCTACGCAAGTATTGGGTATTGGGTATTGGGGGTCTCAGGTATTGGTATTGGGTATTGGGTATTGGGGTATTGGGTTTTTTAGGTATTGTTCGCACTCTAGTTAGGACTGACTGAAAAACTGTTATTTAATAGTATTGAGTGAGTTTATTTAGCAATTACTGCCATCTTGTTTTAATTGTTAATTGGCGCTACGATGTACGTCTAACTAAACCCCCAGTACAATAAATGAGTTCACAAACATTCAGGTGATTCTAGTACAAATACCGTCGTCCAGAAATAGCTTATGTACAATCACTTATCTATTGTCAAAAGTAGTGGACTTAGTAACAAAAACTGTCGGATTTATTGTCCAAAAAACCGCTGTACGCATCAAAATCGTTTCAGGCGGTCCGCATGCGACACTTTTGTCCGCCGTCGCCCCCCTACTCGCCTGACTTTAATCAGACAGGAAGTGGCAATAATCGAGAAGTCTCATGTTCGTGCAAACGGCCATTGCACCAGCCAATATCTGCGTCATCAGGGTTGATTAGTCGATACTAACGCGCACGCATAGAGTGTTTACTGGTTTCTCTGGCAGGCCGGAAGTAGACACACCTGAGCGGTTCAATGGCTATTTTTCTGCACGCTTTTAGCCGACAGAAAGTACAGCTCTTACGCAAGTGCTACTCTCGGGGGCGCAACAAACGTTTGATGTATGGGGCCAACCAAAAGCCAATAAACCGAATGGAATCCATCTCTGCACGCAGTTTTATGGCTTCTCTCGCACCGCTGACTTGTGGTCGTATAAGTAGCGGCTTACTTCAAACCTAAACTGGCTTTTGAGCGATTTCTCGCATCATAAACATTTTTGTTTGGTCGTTGGCACCCAAATCAAACGTGTATTTGGGTTTCCATACGTAGTGGACGGTTCTCAAGGTGCAATTTTGGGATGGAAAATAGAAATTTTTAGTGAAAGTTTTAAAATTTTGCTGAAAAATTCAAATTTCTGGTGAAAAATATTTGCACAAAACCAGATTTTCAACGGAAAGTTAGTCGAAAACCAAAAAATTTCTAAAAAATTGCCAAAATGTGTGCCCCAGTGCATAGGTGTGCGAATTTAAAGTTTTATGGCTTAACAAAAATGCATTTAGACGCTTCCTAACAACCTCTAGCAACATTGATAAATTTCCATTTTTCCCTGTGTTCAAAACCCTATTATAAAATAAAAATTAGTAAATAGTTATTAGTCTGACCTTGACATAGGGGTCGGAGGCGCCACCGATGTCCATGGGTTTCAGGTTTTTGCACTCTACAATCACAACGACCACAACGGGCGGTTTTGACTGGGGCTTGTATCGCATTGATACGCAAATTTCTCCGAGGTAATTCTTCGGTGGAGTTTTGATTGGCTTCCACCATTGGTTGTCGTCAGAGGCCAGATCGACGTTTGCCAACGGCAGCTTGACTTCGCCTCAAATGAAATTTTAGAATAGAAACGTGTCGCATGAGTGCTTGTGAACTGTATTGTTTTTATGCGTCCTGTATGCAGATTTGTATTTCTCAAATACTGAGTTTAAGGTGTTGGTCTGGCATCGGCCTATAGCTTAGTGGTTAGAGCACTGGACCGGCAATCCAAAGGTGCTGGTTCGATTCCCACCTATGCCATTTGCACAGGTCTACTTTTTCACCTTTCATTCTATTTACTTACTGGTTTGGGTTATCTAAACTGTCCTAGGCCACAAAACCTGAAGCTACCTCCAGCCTTAGTTTCAGCATACCGATCTTTCAGTTCTTGGCCATATTTGAAAGAGCGCGCAGTGGCCGATCTATTGGTTTGCGGCCGGCCAAAAAGAAACTACTGGGTCGGGTACTGTAAGAGTTTAAAGTGAAACTCCTACAGTACCCGACTCAGTGGCTTCTTTTCAGCCGGCGACCAACGCTCTTTCAAATAGACCGGGAACTAAACAAAAATCCGTCTGCTCAAACTATCTGAACGTAAACGCCTGTTTTTTATCAACCTGAATTCATTTGGCTCCCACATAACAAAATAGGCTCAGCGAATCCTAAATAGACGACTGTGGTGGTTGCGCGTTCCCAGAAATGGATTAGGGTGCTGAGATTAGTAGGATCTAATGCAGAAAAACATAAAAAACACCTATTTGATCATCGGCTCCGAGTGCGTCATGGTCGTAGACGGCGAAAACGACAGTCTTCTGTCCCACGTCGCTAAAGGCCATTTTGGGAAAGGGAAAAGTCTCGTTGAAAACTGGGTTCAGCGTCTTTTTCTGCCACTTGGTAGAGAACTTCTTCTTCTTATCCGGCAAAATATACACCTTTACGTAGGGGTCCGACGTACCACCGATGTCCATTGCTGGCAGATTCTCGCACTGCAGTATGGTGATTGACAGGGTTTGCTTGTCAAAACTGAAAATGGATGCTATGTTTGCTTAGGCAACCGCCCACCCCGCTTGGCCCATGTATGATTGAAACCTATACAGTAACAGTAAGTAGCATACATGAGGTGCAACAAGGATGTCTTGTAGGTCTCCCCAACGACGACTTTTGCACCCCCTCTGATTTTCTGGGACGTAATTGGCTGTACGTCAAGTTACACTTGAGCCCACACTGGCGTTGCGTGTACAGTACCCCTTAATTTTTGCTCAGACTGCTCCCTCGGTCGTGCTTCAGACACCCCAACCCCTACGTACAACAGTCAGGCACTTAACGCCGTTTATGGTACCGACACCATATAAGGTTGCGGTACCATATATGCTACCGTTTACCTAGGGTAGTGGTACCGTATACCACACGTTCGGCGACTGTGGTGGTACTATATATGGTACCCCTACCCATGGCCATGGGTGCCGTTACCATATAGGATTACACTACCCTAGGTATGGTACCGGCATCATAACGGCGTTAAGTGCCTGACCGTGTTACAAAAACTACAGTACGTACTTATTCCTTGTGCATGACCTACTGAAACAATTCATTGCTTTTTAGTTATTATAAAGTTCTACAACGTAAATCCAAACCTAACATGCAATTAAAATAACGAGTTAGTACTTGACTTTGAGCTATAGGGTATGGTTTGGTCTTCAAAACTGTAGCTCGACAATCGTGTTGCGGCCAAGATTGATTCAAAACTACACTTAAAAACTGGATTCTATATAGTTTAAGGGTTGCAAACAGACGAAGAACAATAAGACATAACAAAAACTGCCATTGATGCCACTATTTCGCAAGAAAATCGATGCCAGCCTAACTTGCCAGATAACAGAAATCTTCAAATTTCTAGTTTTCTAGCAAATAATACGTACTGTAGTTGGTTCGGTAGCAAGTGCGGAGTTAATTTTTTAGTTGTTTCATTTTCTAAAGCCCCAAAAGGCGGTCCACTTCAGCAGCTGCCTTTTGTTTGCGTTCGGTTGCGGTAATTTGGTCTGATCGATAGAAACACGACAAAATGTAGCGAAGGCGCCTAGTCGGCAAAGGCGATTTGGCTCATAAAATTGCAAGTGATTATCCTAGATACAGCCCTCCAGCCAATTACACACAAGTGCACCAATTACTTGTAATCCAGTTTGAATTCTATTCTCCCCAAGTTTTCTTCCTCTTCCTTCTTCTCCTCCTCCTCTTCCTCCTCCGCCTTCTTTTTCGCAGCTCCGGTAGACTTTGTTCCTGTTGTTCCTTCGGTCTTCTGCCCGCCGCCCATAGCCGGCAGTGAGGTCGGTATCTCGACGCCCGTCACTTCGGTCACTTTAGAGCTGACGGCCGAGAGACCGCTGGCCTGCAATCTAGCCGCTTGCTTAGGTGTAGACAGAAAAAACAGGCCTCACCCCGGCCTCGGCGGCCGTTTTGGCCATGTTGATGGCACCGGAGAGAAAATTCATCACCGTCTGAAAGTACAATTAATGGCAGTTGAACAATTTCGAGCTCGTTTTTCTGCTCCTAATCGCACCGCCAGCCCACCCCACTGCGCAGACGACACAAGCTGCCGGCGCCCCGCGCGCATGGACGCTAGGCTGGCTGCCTGGCCGCGCGGCCGGTCCGGAGCCAATCGATTGGAGCGGCGGCATAGTGGTGCTTTAATTCTGGAAGCATTTCATCTCTTTGGGGAGAGCTGCGTTGGCTCTAGCTCAAATTCAATTTGCCAGCTCCCGTTCACACCACCACCTGCACCTATATACCTACTTTCTACTAGTTGCCGCCCAATCGATTGCACCGGACCGGGCCGGCGGATGGAAATAAACGCAAACTGCAAGCTAAGATTGGCCGAAAATCGATGGTCCCGTGACCCCCGCCCGGTCTCTAATTGAACCTTTTAGGGCGCGCAATAAAAGCAGCACCTCCTCTGGAGGTTATTATAGGCCGGCCCGGCACGCCGCTGCTGATTGATCGGATATGCTTGCTGCTTTTATTAATTTCTGCCTTTTTTCGCCATAACCCGCCTTGCCCAGCCCACCGATCTTTGAATGAAAGATGGCAGGCTCCCGCTCCCGCCATACGCTACCTGTCACGTTCGATTAGCCAAGATGGGAGCCTAGCGTTCATTCAGCTTTGCAGATAAGGCAGCTACGGAAGAAATTGACGTTTATATGTAGAGCATAATGCAACTACTGTAGGGCTCTTTGTCTCTCATCGGCTATGACCAGAACCTCAAGACGATTTTTCCATCTCCGATAGGTTTCTCTTGGAAGCACTTTTTGGGCCAGTTTTTTTTGCATTTTTTACAGTTTCAGACTAAAAATTGTGTATAAAACAGCGCTTTTAGTACCTATCAGCTTTTGTTTGGCCCAAACGTCCACAATTTTATAGATTTTTAGTACGACCCCACAGGCCCAGAAGCGCCAATTTCGGCTCTAATACAAAAGTTGCAATTTTACAGCCAGTCTAGCGATTTTTGGACTAGTAAAAACGAAAAGTCGTCCGAGTCAGAGGGCGGTAAATTTTAAATATTGAGGGGGGTAGCGGCGGCTGAGGGGGTTGAGCGGTTGGTGGTTATTGCTAGTTGGTGTAGTGGTTTAGGCCGCAAACCCACTGTGCGCGACGTTGTGCGTTCATCCTCTCGGCGCGGCAAGTTTCTTGCCGCAAAGAGTTGGTCGTCGGCATAAAGCTCCACCCAGGCCACCGAAAGCTGGTGACAGCGAGTAGGTAAAATGGGAACCGACTGGATCTGCCGTTGCACTGAAGCCGCTCCACAAAGGATGCCGCGTTGGAGAAGAAGATCTACGATGTCAGAAGCTGTCTGAGAAACCAACTATGCCGGGAGCCCT
>JASANB010004845.1:0-21537 GCA_030248155.1 Sabatieria punctata
GATTCTGAAAGCCCATGATGTGAGCTTTCGAACGCTGTATAGCACGGGTCTGAGTTTGCTCGCCCCCCAGAGAAACGTTCATTTCCGTGAGGGGTGTTTTGGAGTTTTACTGCGGAAAATGGCCCTCATCAGAGAGAACCATGGATGGCCATTGCTGGCTATCGATTGATCACATGGTCCTATTATAGTTTTGATTTGATATGTCAGCGTGTAAAAGTTACCCTTTCGGGTAGCACATCGTTATTGCAGTGCGCGTTTTGTAAGCGTATTGTTAAATTGCCTGTTTATGTGCAACAAAAGTGCTTTTTATCTAGTCTTTCTACTCTGTATTGACTCAGTGAAAAAAGCCTATAGTTTTTAACTGCAAGTTATTGGCATCCCTGTACCTAAAACAACATAGATCAACCTCTGCAGTCATATCAGGTTCAAGCAGAAGATGTATCAATATCCACATCTCACTACAAGAGCCCTCAACGTACTGTTTGAGGAGATAAACAATGATTGAACGCCAAACATAGTTTCACAATTTCCATACATAGGGACTTTGACATGGTCCCATCTGCTAGGAAACTGATCCACTCATTGACTGGGATTTCCAGGTTTCACCCGGTAAGCTCTGGACCTGAAAATCAGGCTTGGTGGTCCGGGCTCATCAGCAGAGCTCCACCAAACCAGCTGAAAACTGACATAGGACAACACCCATCTTTCTTGTACCATGGCCATGCCAGACTTCTGCCGCTGTGGCACTTAACATAAGCAACAGCTGGCAAACGCCAAGGCATACAAACCAAAGCAACAAGAACTGGGTTGAACATACATAGAAACTGGACAAGACAGCACCAAGTCAATTCTGATTACCTGGGTAGCCATTTCCACGCAACTACCAAGGCACAACTCAAAATGAAACTGTCTCCAGGAGTCCACTTTATATATGTGTCTGCCTCACCCTTAGGCAAGGGTCAGACCATAAGTATCCTTTGTTGGAACTGCCCTATCTTAATCCCTTGATTACCTTTTATTGGTCTTCTGATGTTGGCGGTGTTGATTGGCATTTAATAACCCTGTATAGTGTAACAGTCTACTATGACACCTTGTCTATACTGTATACTGTACTTGTATTAAACGTAAATTACATAATGTAAATTGTACAGACCCCCAGGTGTATGCAGAACACCTGGGGTTTGAAAACCACCCAGTAACACTGGGAAAATTGTTAGGACCAATTAAAGAAACACAATATAAGCACTCAGGTTGAAATACAACCTGAGGTTGAAAACCACCCAGTAACACTGGGAAAATTATATAGACCAACTAAAGAAGCACAATCAAAGCACCCAGGTTGAAATACAACCTGAGGTTGAAAACCACCCAACAGAGTTGGGAATTGAGAACCACCTGGCAGAGCCAGGAAATGTTTTGATGATATTTAGAATGTGTGTTATTTGAATGTGTCACTGATAAAGTTGTCAATATTATTTTTGCTTATTAGACCTAACTTTGCAATAAGTGATTGGTATTTCACTGTAAAGCGAATAAATGTTTTAATTAACCGTGATCTGTTATATCCATTTTGTTGGAAATCTTTGTTCAGTGTAGAAACCCTTATTTGAAATGCTTTTTGCTCATTTGTTAATCTAGCGTATCGAATCAGCTGACTATAAAAGCAATTAAAACCAACGTTACTATGTACATTACTGTCTGCAAAAGTGTACCTTGTAACTGTAAAATTAAAGTCATCTGTTTTATTGTATACTAAGGTTTTAAACCCTTGAGAAATGTTAATTTCTATATCCAGGTAATTACATTTATGCACCAAATTTGATGTTTGCTCTAAAGATAATGTATCTGGATATATCTTTTTTGCAAAAAGTTCAAAATCCATGCAGTTAATAGCCAAAATGTCATCAACATATCTTAAGGTCCATGTACTTTTTCTAGCCTCAGCAATATTATCTCTATTGGTGAGAAATTTATATTCCATTATAGCCAATGTTAAATTTGCCAAATATGGAGAAACAGCTCCTCCCATTGGACACCCACAGACTTGTCTAAAGATAACTCCAGCAAAGCTTACATATGTTTCATCAATAAGAAACCTAACACATTCTTTCAATTCTGCACAAGTTAGAAATATGTATTTTTTAGAAGGTTCCTTATCAGTGTAAAAGGCATTATACTCTGATATTGCTACTCCTTTTTTACCATTATTGCGGAAACATAAGTCAATAAGAAAATATATCTGTTTTTTTATTTCAGAGTGTGGTAGGCTAGTAAATAAATTGCTGAAATCAAGAGTTTTAATGGTCTGAATCTGATTACCTTTTTTATTAAGTTTTTGAATTGCTTCTAAACTGCTTTCTATTGTCCATCTCACCCTGTAACCTAGTCTTCCACTAACTATATCACAATATCTGTAGAAATGTTCCTGCATCAAACGTAATGCTTTTTGAACAACTAAAGAGACTGCTTTTGTAGATGACTTGGTAGCTCCTGCAATAAATCTAAATTTATATGGATTTTTGTGTAGTTTTGGTGTTGCAAATAAAATTGGTATGGTTTTGTCTGTTTTTTTAACTTCTATGTTAAACCCTTTCGCAAATTTCAGGTGTTGATTGATCAAATGATTTTCTATTATCTGTGAAGCCTTGTATGTTTCATTCCCTCTGATTTTTAATGTACCATTCTGCATTGAACTAATACCCATTTCCTCACAAATACTCTGCAGATAGTATTTTTTGCAAATAAATATATAATTATTTGGTGCCTTGTCTGCTGGTGCTATTACAAATCTGTCATGTAATATTTTTAACTCTTTGTTGACACTTCTAATGTCTAAATCATTTTGCTGCGTCTTCCCTGTTTGCAACTTTTCATAGAAAGCAATCCTGTTTTGTATAATTTTCATTGCACGTTCCCTATATCTTTTGAAAGCATCTATGTCTTTTCTGTACTTGCGCGCCAACCGACCTATGAATTCACCCAATTTATTTTCACATTCTTTATACACTGCCTCAAAGTCTATCTTTTTAGGCTCTCTGTATTTAGCTCCTTTACCAAAGAGAAACCTTAACTGTTGGTTACCAATTACATCCAAATTCCCTGTAATTATGTGCTTGGCTGGATTATAAAGGTGTACTGAAGTGGAGCAGTCACACTTTCCCATGTTGGCTTGTAATCTATCCATATTTAAAGTTTTTAGAACTTTGTTATAATTGCATAGTTTGAGACTTAAAGGTGGCCCATAACAATAGGTTACAATAACCTGCTCGTGTTTTTTGGTGGAATATGGCAGCAATCTTTTTAATGATTTGTCTTTAAAAATAGTCTGTAATTTAATGAACTCCATGCCTTTATTAATAAATTGCACCTTAAGATAATATTTTGTTACATCTTTTACTTTCTTTTCATTTGTATTGAAATATGCTGCAAAATATGCTTGTAGTATCTGAATTGTTTGCGCACCGCATGTGTTAAATGTTCCTTTGTTAAATTCCTCTATGCACAGTAACATGTTCCTGTGCGTCATTCCCCTTAATTTAATGTATATTTGCCTTAGATCATTTGTTTTCATTATTTCCTTAATGCTATCAACGGTTTGTGTTTTGTTTCTGATTCTTTTAGTCCGGTGTCTTTGGCCATGACTTCTTGGTTTTCTCAATGTATTAATGCAAAAGTATGGTTGTTTATTGTTTTCCATTGGATTAATCCCTGCTGAAATGTTCCCATAGCCTTTAATCATATCATTGAGACCAAATGGATGTGCTGTGTTAAAAACTTTAATCCAAAAGTCTTCTCTTTCAATCAATGTTTTCCTGATTTTGTCATTACTATGCACCGATTGATCACATGATCCTATGCACAAATGGATTACGCCATTGAATTTGCCGTGTCAGAAAACCTAGTATGCTCATCAAATTTTCATGCCAAACCATTTTATTTGGCTGCTGAAAACTGATAAAATCGTGATTAATGGATATTTCGCGATCGATTATTTTTGAAACAACAAAAAACGCCACAAATTTTATTACAGATTCTGAAAGCCCATGATGTGAGCTTTCGAACGCTGCATAGCATGGGTCTGAGTTTGCTCGCCCCCCAGAGAAAAGGTCATTTCCATGGGGGGTGTTTTGGAGTTTTACTATGGAAAATGGCCTTCATCATAGAGAATCATGGATGGCCATTGCTGGGTACCCAGAGGGAGTTGGGCGGAACTGTTTTAGGGTTTTGCTTTGGGGCCATAGGGATGTCCAACGCACACCATATCGGCCGATTCCGCCGACCCCCCACTATACATGTCTGCCTGATGGCCGCCCGATCTCGGTTGACAATGACAATTAAGAAATTTCCATTATTCTGTTATTTAAACTATTTGGTATAAAAAATACCAAATACCAAATAATACCAAATACCTTGAAGATCGGGAGACTCGCATACGGTTTTGTAGCTGTTCTAACGCCTTTCATTTACTGGTACTCCCGTTTCTAGATCGGAATAGAATAGGTGATTAGTGAACCAATCACTAAAAGCTATGAAATTGCCGAAAACTACCACTCCGTTTTTTTCCGAATAATCGTTATAACTTTTCATGCACAGGCCTGGGCAGCCTAATGTTTGAACAAAGCTTGGGCAACAGTTGTCAAGTTTCAAGTTTTACTCGCTTGTCCAAGCAAAACTGGCTCACTAAAGTGTGCTGTTTAGGGAGGGTGTGTTTTGGCCTAAGAAGGTGTTCGAAAAATTTTTTCCCGCAAAACTTAGTGGTTGATTTTAAAATTTCAGTTATTCATTGTTGCGACTTCAATGCAAATGTTACTGCTGCTGAGATGAGACAGATTTGATAAGTAATTGTAAAGGGTATGCATGCGTCGATGTTGTTTGTTGGTGAAAAACAGGTAATTTCAAATTTTTAAGCCGACTTTGGTTCCGATCGGACCCAAAAATCTGATTCCGGTCGGACCCTAGGGCTGTGCCCAAACAAATTCTATCTGCGGAACGGGGGTTTCGCACCAGAAAACGCTCTAAAATCGTAATTTTGGCCAAAAACGAAGCTAAAACGTGCTGCTTTACAGGCGATTTTAGCAAGTTTGGCGTCTGAAATTCCAAAAAATTACAAAAATTTGCTCAAAAATTACTGGCCAGAAAAATCGGACAGCGAGGGTCAGAAAAATCGTCTCTGAGTGAGGGATCGCGATTGGGGATCTGCCCCGGTAGAAACAAACAATTTTTCCGTTCAGCTCACCTGAACGGAAAATTTTGAACAACCATTGCGAGCCAGCAATCTGACATTTTTTCCTGCAAATTTGCCAGCCACTATGGTTTCTACAAAAGAAACTCTAGACCAATTTGCAGAACAAAAGGTCAAGAATTGAGCTCACAGAAGCGTTTCAAATTTTTCCATTCAGGTGAGCTGAACGAAAAAATTGTTTGTTTCTACCGGTGCTGACCTAATCGGGTGGCCGCAGACCCCTGTTACATGTATGTTGTGGTCTGTAGCTTGTTAATGTGGACGTATTGCAGACTGCAAAGTGGTGGTAGGATTTGTGATAAGAATCCACCATTGAAAATATCAAGTCAGTCTGTGTGTCCGTGGTTCGCTCGTCAGGCAGCGCAGCCATGTCTTCGTTGTGGAACTTGGTCAAGCGTCACCGAGGCAAGATAGTGTTTGGCGGCGCAGTAGTGGGTGGGGTCTACGTAGCACAGCGTCTCTACGATAACTACCATCTGCAGACTCAGGTGCAGACAGCTCTGGGAGCAATTGGACACCGATCTGAGCTGGACAAGAAGGTCTACATATTCGACAGCAACCAGGAGTCCTGCGACCGTTCGATTAGAGAGCTGATTCCCTCGGTGAAAGAGAAGATCGTTCTCCGTTTCCCAGTGGAGACGCTGGTTGAACAGCTGAGACAGTGCGACCAGCCGGACTCTAAGATGGACTTATGGAACAAGGTCAAAGTTCAGTCTGTCTGCCGACTGATCTCGGCCGCCTATGGATACAGTCTGCTTGTGATTGCGCTCAAAGTGCAGGTGTCGATTCTTGCCGGTCAGTTGTATGCTAATTCGCGACAGCAACTGCCCTCCTTGTGGCAGCAGGTGGGCCAATGGCTGGGCGGCACCAATCAGCGGCAAGCAGCAGCAGCCGCCACCCACGTCGACCCGAACACGCATCAGCTGTTCCTGCAGTGCATCCAGTACTTCACGCTGCACGGCCTCAACCACCTGATGGAGAAATTGGAACCGGTGGTAGAACGCTTTCTGCACGGACTCTCGCTAAAGTGCAGCTTCACTATTGCTCGTCTGTCCGAATTGCTGAGCGACGTTAGAATGGAGGTTGAAGCTGACGACCTGAGAAATTTCAGGTAATCCATATTTGGCCAAATAACCGATTCTACAGGAACACAAGAGGACGTGTTTAACTAAAGTGCGACTGTTCTGTGGTTTTGTGCTTCAATAGACAATACTGATTTGTAGCCGTAGAAGTGTTTAAAGTTCAATTCGTGATTAGCTTTATGAAGCCTTTCCGCGCCAGTCAACTTACAGTTAGTAGAATTTGTGTTGATTTTTGTAGCGGCCGGGTGTTTGGGTGGGGGTTGGGCTCTAAAAAACGCTTAAAATCGCAATTTTTCGGATAAAAATCGTCAAAAATCGCTAATTTGGGCTGAAATACATCTAAGAAGTGCTGTTTTACAGCCTATTTTGGCAACGTTTGGGTCTGAAATTGCAAAAAATGGCCAAAAATGCTCAAAAAATTACTTGCTAGAAAAATCGGAGGGGGTCTGGCCTATGATTTTTAATGAAAATGTGTGGGTGGTGGTCAGTTTGTCAGGCAGAAAAGTCAATGTACGTATGCTGAGCTCGATTTTCGTTCCAGTTACTTGATCGTTCCGTTGACGGCCAACCAGGACGCCTTTTCACTTCCGCACCACAACCGTCTGGAGTGGCTGTTGCACTCAATGAACTCGGTGTTGGAGGGCGAGGCTTGTCGCAGAGTGCTGGGGGACTGCGTGGCCCGTTTCTGCCGCCACGTGCAAGACTACAGTCTGCGGCAGTGTGCCGATCTGGAGTCGGACGGTGTGCCGTTGGCCAAACTGATTCCAGCGCTCACCGACTGCATGGCTCATCTGTGCAGCTTTGACTTCGGCTCCTCCCTCAGCGACGTGCTCCTCTCTCCCGGCCTGCACGCCTTCTGCATGCACGTCTTCGAAAACTTTGCCGCTGATTCATTGTGATTCCTTTATTCGTGTCCGGTCGGTCGGCAAGTCACTTAACTGTTACAAAGTTGATTGATGAATAATCAGTGTCAATTAAAAGTTAATCGCACCGTTGCTGTTGTGTGCTGCCGTTTTGTCGGTCTGCTTACTGTCTTTCTATGGGATTATGATTTAGAGTTAGGTTGGTTCTAGAGTGGTGCCTTCCATCGCTTAATGTCTTCGTCGAGCAGTAGGGCCCAGAGGTTACGACCGTACATGACCTATTTGGTGCAGTGTTCGAAAGAGGTTCGTTTTTTGTAGGCTCAGATTATGTTTTCCTCACATGTAACAGGTTATCCGCCGAAGCGGGAGGATTTTGGGAGATGATTTTATTTATTTTTTCGTGTTTTTGAATGAAATCTTGCAAATATACTATTCTAGCTTAAAACTAAGTCTAGTGTTTGAGTGCGCACTCATTATTGGGTTTTGTAAATTAATAGCAAATTTGTCAAGTTGATAAAGTCAAATGCGTTGGAGCAAATGAGGCGGAGAGTCAGTAAATAATTTTTAACGGTTCTTTTACCTAACCAAGATTGTTGCCCTAACGAACGTTGTTTTCTAGGCTCTGGCGTATGGTCAGTGCGTGTCTCGCAACGCCGAACATATCAAACAAAGTCAGTGCGCAAAAGAATTCGAAGACTTTATGCGTTGCGTGCAGAGAGCGGTAAGTTTCACATTCACTCTTACCTATCACACTAAGGTACTTAACGCCATTTACGGTACCGGTACGACATGGTGTCGGTACTATAAACGGCGTTAAGTGCCTGACTGTATTACGTCACTCATACTGCTAAAGTTTTAGAAAGCCAAGTCCAAATGAAGATCCGTCGTTACAAGCGTGTCCAGCGTTTAGTCGGTTTCTATCGTAACAACTACGCCTTTAGCGGGCCATTCCAAATTCTGGTCGACGGCACGTTCTGTCTGGCGGCTCTCGAACAGAAGATAAATCTGCGCGAACAAACCCCCCATTATCTGGGCGAGAAGGTCACATTTCTAACGTCCTCTTGCGCTCTGGCCGAACTGGAAACGCTGGGAAAGCCGGTCTACGGGGCTCTTCTGATAGCCAAGCAGTTCGAGAGAATTAATTGCCAACACAAGCCTGTTCGGTCGGCGGCCGGTTGTCTGGTGTCTCTGGTGAGGAGAGGTATTAAGCAGAACAGTCGCTACTTTGTGGGCACTCAAGACCGCGAACTGACTGAACGCCTGCGCAAAATAGCCGGCTGTCCGCTGTTGTTCGTCAAGTATCAGACGATTCTGCTGGAGAAACCGTCGCAGCGCAGTTGTGATTCGGCTCAAAATACGATTGAGCAGCGGATAAACTTTGAGGGAGCGCAGAAAAGGTCGCTGGAGACGCTTAAAAAGTCGGTTCTCGGAGAAGCAATAGAAAGTGTTCGCAAGAAGCGCAAGCGAAAGTTTAGAGGGCCAAACCCGCTTTCCTGCAAGAAGAAAAAGAAAACTACTAAGTTATCTGTTTCCGTGAGTAATATCGACAAAGATGCATCTGCGAAGAAAGGACGGCGTAGACGGAAGAAGGTGGTTGATTCTGAATCTGCATAGAATGCGCTAGATGTAGAATGTTGTGTTTGAATAAACTCTACTCTGGCCCTTTCTTCTTTGCTTGACGGTTCTGCCATCTTTTGTTTATATTCTAGTAGTCACTGGTCTATTTTCACTTTGCTGTATCGAATTACGGTTAGCGAAATGTTAAAAAAGTAGGCCGGAATCAAATTTTATTTGGTGCAGGATGAGTGAGCTGTGTCCACGGTTGAATTCTCAATTCAAAGCCACAGCAGCGGTTGGAGCTATGATGATAGAAGATTTTGACGGTGATGGCTGTCTGGAGCTGGCCCTCGGAACTACCGACGGAAGTTTGCTGATAGTTCGGTTGCTTGAGGATTCCAATTCTCACTATCCGCCACCCGTAGCTGCTGTTGGGGAACTCGGTACGTACTGTATGCGTCACATTTCGGCCACCTAGCGCAATCGGGCATTTAGCGGCATTCATTTGTATGGTACCTTCTTCAATCCCTACTTAATTAATGATTAATTAAGCACCACGGTGGTGCCAGTAATGTTTCACTTGCTTCAAATTTCACATGGGTATAGCTACCGATATCTTGGAGAGATGCACCTTTGCAGGTCTGATAACGACGCTTTGTTACGGCGATCTGTTCAACACCGGAGTGAATGTGATCGCCACTATCAACTTCGCGGGAGGACTGCGATGCATTCGATTGGACAAATTGTCGGGCAACAAATCCGATTGGCTGCGTCCCTGTTTCGAGCAACCCTTGCCGGCCAACATTGACTTCTCTTACATAACCGACTTGGACCAGGACGGCGAAACTGAATTGTTGGTGGCGCTGACCGATCGCGTCGTTCGCACCTACCGATTTGTACCCAGCGACGCCCCCAACGACGCTTCTTCTAATCTCTACCAGAACGGTCATTTGCTGCCGTTGAATAAGTGGGAGGTGCCGGCTCAGATCACCGCCCTCGCTTTGTCCGCAGACAACCGTCTTTTTCTCTCTCAACCTACCTTCAACTATGTTCGTCTGAACCTGGCTTATGACGGCGAGACCGACGAAAACGGGGTCGAATCGCCAGAGAATAGTGTGGATTTTGTGGTACCTGATTGGGTCAACGAACACCAGTTGGTTCTGGCCGCTACAGTAGGCACCACCTACGCTTTCGTGCCGAGACACGCGTCTGTCGTTGCACTCTTTTACACGCTTATTTCTAATGTAGCTATAGTGGAGAACAACGAGACCATGGCTTTCTTGAGTTTCCCGCCGCCCGACTACCAGTGTTGCTGGATAAAATCGCTCAATGTTGAAGGACGTCAGCTGGTGCTTACTGCTGATTGGTCGGGATGTTTGCTGATTTTTGTGGCCGAACGTATGTACCGAGTGAAAATTGCGTCCAATCTGCGCAAAATAACTGCCAAGTTGGTTGAGTTGGAGAAATGCCTAGTGATTGCGGTGGCTACGATCAGTGAAGATGCGTTCATTTACAAATTGTCGCTTGATAAGCTATTGTGATCTGCGTTTTGTACATACTTTTTCGCTCCAATCACGTCCCAAGGGCTCAAATTAACTGAGCTCCATTACCGATCGAACTGCGTACATAGTTTATCAGTCCGCCCATGTATTCAGCGTTTAGTAAGAGTTTTGACGGTGCACTGGAAAGTTCTGGAGACGCCGGCCGGGTTTCTAAAGTTTCAAACGCAGCCCCGTCGGTCCATATTATTTCGCCGAGTTCTCAACGAGATTCGCGGCTGTCCCGATTCTCGGTGGTCAGTCTAGTCAATGCTCCCGATATCAACCCTTACCAGTACGCTGCTCCCACTCCTAACAATAGCGAGAGATCTAAAAGTGACATAGGCTACACTCCAGTTAGCCAAGACAATACGACTTATGATTCGAGAGGTATCTGTCATTTCGTCTACGTACAATATTTAGGTCCTCTCCGTAACTTTCCTGCCCCTTTTTAGAATTGCTACTGAATCGTCGAGAAACATACAGTACATTAGTGTTCTTATTGCAGAAAAATCTGATTGTGCAGCAGCTAGACGACCAAATACCGCTAACTGATGAAGTTTCTGTTTGCGATAATCTTTCTTTTAGCATCTAGCATACTTAAGGTATTGTAATATATGCCGTTAATACGTTATATATATGCCGTTATATGTAAGTACACGTACAAGTGTAGCTGACCACAATGCTGAGCTTTCCAATGACTGTATTTTCTCTGTACAGTAGTATAGGTACGTACATATCCGTATAAACAAGAAATCACTTTGCCAGAGGTTCACATTTCTGGCAATCACTCATGCTTTCTTGGTAAGTTTCAATTTGAATTGTGCTTTCATAAACTGAGTACTTGTCGCGCAGCATCAAAGAGGCAGACTTCA
Organism: Sabatieria punctata; assembly: GCA_030248155.1. Taxonomy (NCBI): domain Eukaryota; kingdom Metazoa; phylum Nematoda; class Chromadorea; order Araeolaimida; family Comesomatidae; genus Sabatieria; species Sabatieria punctata. The sequence continues at coordinate 11,158 of JASANB010004845.1, forward strand.
GCACGCTCTGATTATTTACCTTGTCGTCGACAGCCAAGTGTACCGCCACCGCCACTTTGTCTATTGTCAAGGCCCAAATCCGTAGGTCGTGCACCTTACGAACTCCGTCAATCTCTTCCAGTGACTTTACCACCTGACTGAAATCTATTCCTCGCGGTTTTCCTGAAATTCAGGCCATGTTCTGTGCTAAACGTTTCCAAAAGACATTCTCTATACGGCAAACTTCCGCAGAACACTTGTTTTGTCAAGCCTGAGCATAGCCTAGCTTGAAACCAAGCCTTGAAGTTAGATTGGGGTAAATAATGGTTACCTTCCATCAGTACGTTGAGAGTGTCTCGCAGAATAGCAAGTGTGGTGATTAGAACGAGCACCGAGAACAGGAACGTGCAAATCGGGTCGGCGATTTTGTAATCCGGCTGAAATGCAAAGCCGATAAAGTTGAAAGTTTATCTCGGCCCCGACAGGAAATTATTTCGTAAGAAAAAGTAAAACGTTTTTGAGAAAAGGCGAACCAACCCTGAAATAGATCAGATAGGCGGCAAAGAGCACTCCCAGACTTTGAAAGAAATCGCCCAACACATGGATGAAGGCAGCTCTGACGTTGATGTTCTTTTTGTCTCCGTGACTATGGCCGTGTGCAGCGCCTCCGTGACTGTGGCCGTGACCTCCGCCGCCGTAATGCAGCAGCAGACCCATACTGAAATAATTTCCTTTCCCATCTATCTCCCTGTCACCGTGACGCATTAGACATACAAAATATTGACAGAAACACCAACTGCTGCCGTAATGAGCATGATCGGTCCCTTGATTTCATAGTCTTCCTCCACAATACGTATTATGGCCATATAGACCAGTACGCCGGTCACTACCCAAATCATAAGAACCGATGTCAACGCTCCAAGCACCTCTGCAACAGATTTCAAATTCTGATTAGTCGATTTCTCGCATGGTGCATACATGTACTAGGGGTTACCCCGCTAGCTGGAAAGGTCAACCCCCTCATCTCGACCCAAAATGCAGGTACTAATAGTGGCTGTGGCTAGTACGTACTAACAAGCTGGCTCAGTTCAGTAATCACTAATTTTTGGCTTAAAGCCGCTCGCTTGAAAAGCCCTTGAAAACCGAATTTGGCGTTTTCACTGCTGATATTCAAGAGAAATCGGTGATTTTGGAAGCACTTTTTGTCTTCTTTTTTGTTTGTTTTTTAGCGCTAGAACGCTTCTTGGTAGCTTAAAATAGCTATTTTTAGCCTCCTTGCTGAAAAAACGTGAAGCATTTCCAGGCGTTTTGGAGCTCTTTGAAATTTTGGACCCCCTACCTGACGGAAGCCCTATATTACTCCCCCAATCCGGTCCGGACCTGATTCGATCCGATCCGATTTGCGGGGGCCTTACAGCCTATGATCAGACTCGTGGTCCATTTCGTGACCCCCGTTCGTCATCTCGGACGTTGCCCTTCTTTCACTGCCAGTCACTCCTAGCCATGCTACACCCCCAACCGAAGAACTACAGACTATACTTGTTTACTTAAGGCTTAAAGGCTTAAACTAAGTCCTGAACCTAAGCCTAAGTCTGTACCTAACTGCGAACAGTATGACCGCTGTGTAACCTATGCATATCATTCGAACTGAAGAGTGACATGGAATGTTAGGAAGTCGCCAGGTCTGCAAGGGGCTTGGAGACTTTAAACCTCAAGCTGAATCTACATGTACGCCTAAAATCCGGTAGTTCCAGACAGGGCATTCACCTAATTATCTGCGTGTGGCATCCATCACAAATCACAATACGGTATCAGTTAAAGTTGAACGGGTGCAACGTCGCACACTGCCTAAAGGAACTAAGCAGAAAGAACCTACCAGCCCTGTGCCAGCCGAAACTCATTCTCTTGGTTGGTGGTAGCGAAGCCACATAGAGAGAAAAGAGAGAAATGAGGAAACTGGCGAAGTCTGTCAGCAAATGAGCGGCGTCAGTGATAATAGCCAGACTACTGGCTAGCACACCACCTAAACTTAGTTTTGGTGTTCAGACTCTACTTTCCTTCATCATGTACCGATAATTTCAGCTAGCATAAAGGCAAGACACAGAAGACTGGCCAAAATCAGAGTGCGTTTTGCCTTTTTGTTCTGCGCGTCTGCGCGTTCGACGCGCGCGTGGCAGTGGTAGACGGCGCTGTTGAGTCGCGCGCCTCTTCGCGAAGTCGGCGAAACGTCCTCATCTGATTGAATCTCTACATCAAATTCTTCGTCATCTTCTTCCTCATTGGTTTGGATCACCGAACCATTAGGTTCTGTTCCCACTGCTTGGTAACTAATTGGCGGGGCTTCCACTAGTGCATCTCTAAAATGATAACTTTGCTACACGTATAGGGACTCTCTAAACATTATAGCTCTTTTCTTTTTTCACAAACAAACTTTCACAATTGAGTCATGAACTTCAATGCGAAACTGGTAAGTAATTTTTTACCTTTCTCAAGTCATTCTCTTTTTTGAGTGATTCTAGGGTGTCAAGAAATTTCGTTCCCCCGTCTACAGCAATTCTAGCACTAACTAGAAAGGCGCGTTTTTTTCTTTCGATAGACAGCTAAAAACTATATACAATGTAGCAGTCTAATTGTTTATGTTTATTTATACAATGTATAGAGGTCCAATAGTAAAAGCAGGAGACACTGATAAAGGAGACTCATTGACCAAACAGCAGCAATCATTTTGGAATGACAAATTAGCTCAAATGATTATGCGAAAATAGGTTGCAAATAGACTCAAGAGATCTGTGGGTGACGAATCACTGGAACGGAACTGTTTGAGTTACAGGCTCCGCTGCAGCTGGTCGTATACAGCAAATGTTCTAAGAAAGCAGAGAAATGGGCATAGCGAAAAAGTAACCGAAAAACGGTTGCAGAACCGTCTGGAGCCTGTAACTGATGCAGTATACATAGTACATAGATAAAAAATGTCCCATTGCTTTTTTGATTTTCACTCAAATGTTTCGTTGTCCGTTAGTTCTCTATTGAGTTGGCTCAAATTCTCAGCAAAAATTAACTGGCTGAAATGTGCAAGTTTGGTGCGAAAATTCCAACTGATGCTGGTTTTATGACCCAAAACAAAGAATCAGGATGGTCCATGGAAGCTCCAATTTTTTAGGTAATTCAAAAAGGCTATCCCTTATCGGTGTCTACTGCTTTTGCCATCAGACCCATAAACATAAAAAATTAAATCCCCTTACAGTTTTTAAATTGTCTATCGAAAGAAAGAAACCGCGCCTTTCTAGCTGCCCCAGAATTGTTATAGAGGGGGAACGAACTTTCTTAACACCCTGTATTCACCTACGTCAGCTGAATTAAACTTTTAGCTTATAATGCTTTAATTTTATGCATTTTCTAATAAGAAATTATTATTAATTTATCAATCAATTCTGATAAACAATTCAATTAATTATTTTCTGCCCGTTCCCCATCTTTAGTGAGCCCAGTCAGATACAGCGCAGCAGTTTAGCTTACATAAACTTCTCGTAAAGCGACAGTACTTACTTTTCGCCAACAATATCGGCTGGTAGAAGTGGCTTTGTCTCGGCGTCCTTTGCCTTTTTGGGACTTGGCTCGTAGAACATGTCTCTATTGAGTAAACAAAGCGCTGTTAAGTGCGCTCATCCCACACTTTGGTATCTTATCAGGCGGCCACTTTTGTTTGCTGGTGAGCTCAGCCAGATCGCACGATGATTTTGCAGGCGGCCTGAAATTAAAGAAAACGTTGCTAGCGTAAGAATGCAAAAACTGAACTAACCTAATTTGCCATTGTCAAATAATACGTAGTTGCTGTTCAATATTCACTGTCGTTGTAATCGTAGAATTGAGCAAAAAATTCCTGCTTTGTAACAGATTATTCATGCATTCATACTCGTGTAGAATAAAATCTCTGCCGCCTACAATAATAAATTCACGAATTCACAAGAACACAACGGCCACATCTGCCCACAATTATACCTAATTCGTAGTACTACAAACTACTAACTACAAACAAACTACATATTTTCGGCGATTATGACGTCATCAAGACTACAAATTAACTAAGACTACATATTATTTTGGCTGACTACAAATTGACTACAAACTACTTTTTCATACTTTGCGAATTTGTAGTCAATTTGTAGTCATTTTTCTTGAAAATTTCCGATTTTTTAATGCAATTTTATATAAACTGAGTCCCCCAATCGGCCTTTGAGCTGTCTTGAGCTTATGATAAGCTTACTAAATACCAAGAACGAAGCTATATATATAGCTTATATAAAGTGTTAGAAAGATCGTTTTTCCAATTTTCCCGCTTTTTTATCCCTATAAATTTTCAAAGAAAGGTGACCACATCATTGACTTTTGCACATTCGTTTGTGTTTTTTCTTGTCTTAGTTATTAAAAAATATCTCATTCTATTGTTAAAATATACCAAATGTTCAGCATTGGAATTATATAACATTGAATTTCGTCTGTTTGTTTCCAGAAATATCTATTAGAAAAGACGATTTTTTCATAGGAAAAACAATTAATAGGCTTCCGGTTATTATTTTTGCAAAGCATTTCTATGACTGATTTGTTCAATTGGCAAAAAATGGCAGTAAAATCGAATTTCTGACGTTTGGTAACCTGACTACAAATTGACACAAACTAAGACTACATATTTTTTGTACCTTAATTTGACAACTACAAACTAAGACTACAAATTATTTTCGCGAAAATTTTTAACTACAAACTAAGACTACAAATTCAAATTTTCTGAGGAAATAGGTCTACCCACAATCTTCAGAAATCGCTGAATAGCTTCCTTCAGGACTTTCATTCTACATTTTCTAGGTGACCGCTTTCTTTACCTCATACATGTCGTTGGGGGAAAAGGGGGGCCGCCCCCCAAGCCCGATTTTTCGGCAAAAGTCCCCCCAGCGGATTTTTTTGGTGGGACCTGAAAACCCACTTTTGGATTCCAAAGTAAAGAAAATTTTAGCCCAGACAATATATTCTTCAGCACAAAATTGGGTTTTCGCCTACCCTGAAACCTAAAAAAGGGTTTTGTCAGGCTTAGAAATCCTAAATAGGGTTTTCAGGTTACTTTTAAACCCTGATTAGGGTTTTTAGGTTACTTTTAAACCCTGATTAGGGTCTTCAGGTTACTTTTAAACCCTGATTAGGGTTTTAGGCTACATTCAAACCCTGATTAGGGTTTTCTGGTTACTTTCAAACCCTGATTAGGGTTTTCTGGTTACTTTCAAACCCTGATTAGGGTTTTTAGGTTATTTTGAAACCCTAAACAGGGTTTTAGGTTACTTTCAAACCCTAAACAGGGTTTTCAGGTTACTTTCAAACCCTGATTAGGGTTTTTAGCTCACTTTCAAACCCTGATTAGGTTTTTTAGGTTATACTTTCAAACCCTGATTAAGGTTTTAGGCTACTTTGAAACCTAAACAGGGTTTTCAGGTTACTTTCAAACCGTAAACAGGGTCAGGTTACTCTAGAAGCCCTGATTAGGGTTTTCAGGTTACTTTGAAACCCTAAACAGGGTTTAGCACTGGTTAGAAAGCCTGGAGGGGCTTTTAGCTTGTTTTGAAACCCTAAACAGGGTTAAAGAACTGCAATCAAATCACTAAATAAGGTTTTTTAGTAATCTTATAACTAAAGCAGGGTTTTGCGCCTGCTTTAGAATCGAAATTAGGGTCTCTGGACTATTTTTTAGTAAAAAAACGCATTTCAATCTGTGTTTTACCGCTGAAACTCATATTCAATACGTAGTTTGAGCGCAAAACAGCTTTCTATTGCATTCGTTGCTTCAATGTTTGGTTTTTAAGGCATTTTCTTCAACCTTCTTCAGAACAGGGTTTTTTAGGTATTTTTAATGCAAAACAGGGTTTTTAACGCTTTTTCGGTCAAAATAGGGTTTTAAAGCCATTTTTCTCCCCAGAATCCCAAAAAAGGTCGACAAATGATGAAGGAAACCCCCGTTCGGATGTATTATAAGGGGGGCACAACATAGTGTATTAAACGCTCCAGCCGGTCTGCCGCTCCATAATCGGTCCAACCGGTTTCATCACCACCAGTCGCAAATTGGTGGGAAAACCGGTTTATTCTATTTTTTCGCCTTGTTTAAATCGCAATTTTCACGCTTTCTCGATGGCCATTGTCACCACATCATCATCACCACCAGTTTAGATCATACGTTTTACACAGTTTTTGCTCAAATTGTGTATTTCACCACAAGCATACCCAATGTTTTCCTCCTGAAACCAAACGAAACCAGTTTTTGGCTGCTATTTTATCGACAGATTGTGATATCTATTGGCGGGAAAACCGGTTTATTCTATTTTTCGCCTTGTTTAAATCACAGTTTTCACGCTTTCTCGATGGCTATTGTCACCATATCATCATCACCACCAGTTTAGATCATACGTTTTACACGGTTTTTGCTCAAATTGTGTATTTCACCACAAGCATACCCATACACAGCATACATATTGATGTCATGGTGCCGTCTGTTGCCTGATTTCCACTGATATTTAGCTCAGATTATCATGTCAAATTACACAAATGGTCATGTCGGCTCTTACTGAAAGGGGTCTAATGCGACCGTTTTGCTTCCGAAAGTGACTGGAAACCAGTTTTAGAGCAAGAACTCTGTCTCTGCCATTGCATGCATGGCTTTCTGAAAGGGAAAGGGGGAATTTGGTCATCCATAACTGTGTTAATCAGTAAAAAGTAGAAGTAACACATCATTTTAAATGATTTCGAGCAGTATAAAGTAAATATTTTGACCAAATGTTTGTGTTGAAATGGAGAGAGTGTTTAAGAAATGGGTGAAATATATACTTCTAGGCCTGATTCTTTCTGTTTCAATTTTGATTCTGTTCCTGAATCAGTGTCACTGTGGCTCCAACGCATGTGTTGTAGACAATTATGAAACGATCCGAATAGAACAGTGTGCTACATATACACTGATTAGCGCTCATGACCAGATCAGTAAGATATACTGGACCCCAACTGATGTGCAAGGATTCAGACATGTTATGAAGTATCTTCTCGACTTGCAAGATCATTGTTACGTTAATTGCTCGTTTTACGATTATATGTTTCATTATTTAGATTTTAAAATTGTGATTAACAATACAGCAATATTTCGTGTGTATTTCGGTGATAAGTATGTCAGTGTGAACGATACCATTTCATTTTACAAATCTTTACTTTGATAAAATTGCCTACAGGTTTACCGCCATAGAAAAACAAAACATTTTTACACTTTTACATGTTGTCAGACCGGCAGAGATCCGTACAGAACTGGTTTATCTGTTTTTAATCTACACCTTTTGGCCAGAGTCAAAATCGTAGCAGGATTTGAAACCGTGTTTAAAAGTGTTTTTCAACTCCACTTTACACCCTATTGTTACTCACGGTCAACCCTAACGGAATCCCTGTTTGTTTGAAATGTCGGTCCAAATAGCTGAGCTGAAGGAGTTGGTAGAAGAGTTGCAAGAGTGCAAACTCAAAATCCAAGAAGTGACCCCCATTTTTGTATGGTAGTTTCATTTTGATGTCTGTGATTACTTCATTCTGTCCTTTAGGACGGAGATATTTTATTGGATGCCAGTCATGCTACACTACAGCACAGTTTAAATCTCGTTATAACATTGCTAAATGAAAAATTGGGAGCAGCAGCAGAATTTGAAGAGGTGCAAGGACAACGTGTGGAAGTGGAAGATGTAGATGAAACTGCATTTGCCCAAAGAATGGCCAATGTCTTCGGTGAATGGACAGACATGTATGGGCGCATTCATATCTCCTAAAATGTGTGATTTTGACTGTTTGACTGTTGATCAGGAGCCTGGTCTCAAATACAAACTAAACTCAACAATTTCCTAACAGAGGTTTGAAAATAGTCAGGCTTGTTGACAATTATTTTGGAATATATGCTTACACTTCTAATCCTGAGTATACTGTACATTGTAAAAAAATGATGCTAGCTATTGATGGTAATAAAGATAAATTGTCAGGTTTAGGTTCAGGAATTTAATGTAGGTATGCTATCATATAATAAAGGTAGCCTATCAGTAATGTTCGTTACTACAACTCGTAAACACTCGATAAAACCGATAAAACTGATATCAGCCACTTCACAAATTAATGGAATTCACCTCTCACATGTTTACACAGATAGCAACCATTTCAGTCACACGGTCACGCTAAGAGCACACTGTTGCATTAGCATTCAATCAAACTTTACAGATGGTCTGAAACCTTTTGACTGAATCAAGTCAGTAATGTTAACAGCAGAAATCAAACAGATTAAGACTTATACTAATAAGTATAGGTTGAAAATTGAAATGGTAATCGATAAACCAAAATTAGTCACTTAGAGAAAACCGGTTTTTACATAGCACCAACCAACATTAGCGACTTCGTTTATAATCATTTTTCAGGCATGTAATGCAGTAATCGAGAAGGCAGTAGAAAAAACCGGTTTTTACAGGATTTAGCGCCAAAAACAGCCCTTAACGCCCCAATTACTGCCATGCTTCAGTCACGTGAACGGATACAGTAAGGATTCTCAGGCGGTAGAAAAACTGGTTTGGCGGGATTTTAGCCCCAAACTTATCGATTTAACGGTCCATTTATTGTCATGCCTCAGTCACGTGTGAACAGACAGGGCAATCGATAAGGATGCCCCGAGGGCAGAAAAACAGGTTTTTACAGGATTTAGCGCCAAAATCAGCCATTAACGCTTCATTTTTTGTCATGCTCTAGGCACATGTGAAAGGATGTCATCCTTTTGCATCTATACTAAGAGTACAAAATTAACGCTCCACCAATTCTAGTCACACTTGCTTTGGTTGACTGACTCACTGTATATAAACCGACCTTCTAAACCACTCCACAACCATGTCAGACAAAAGATTCACCTGTCCCCACTGTCAGTTATCCTTCACCCGCCTGGACCACCTTAAACGTCATCAATCAAGTGGCTCTTGTTTGCGCCGAAAGAGTAAAAACTTTGTGTGTGATATTTGTGAAAGACCTTTCGCACACGAAAGTACTCTAATTACCCACCTAAGAAACAAACACCCCGATAGTGCCCCTCCTAAGAAGAGATTCAGAGTCAAGGCCCCTACCACTTTTTCATGCCACAACTGTGCTAAAGAATTCGACAACCCCCGTCTGTACCATTCACACAAAGTGGTGTGTGATGAACGAGCCCATTCTTTGGCAAAAGCTAGAGAACGGAAAGCCGCAGCTGCAAGCTCCTCAACCACTACAACTGACGATCAGCGATTCCAATGTTCATGGCCGGGTTGCAAGGCCAGATTCATCCACAGATATCATCTGAACTTTCATCTCAAACGTCATCAGGCTAAAGAATGTGGCAACATTGTACAGACAACTGACACAGTGGGTGAGGAGGAGGATGATGATAGAGAATGTAAGTAATTTTTTGTTCTAAACAAGAAAAAACCGATGCTATTCTAGCTGAGGAAGAACTAACAACTCCCATAGATCAGGACGTGCACACACTCTATACCCAGTCAGAGCCGGCTCGTGAGGATTTGTCTGGTCTGGCACACTTTCGCGCTAAACGCATGACGTCAGTGTTTTCTCTGACCAAAAGGGCTTTGAGGTTTTGTGCACTGGGGCTGACGGTCGAGGTGTTCCAACTGGTAATCGACCACATTTTCGCCCACTTCTACAGCGCCACTCCTGGCCTAATCCAATTTACGATATCCAGTGAGGAGTTGGAGTCCCACATTAGTGTGCCACTGATGCCAACAGCCGATTTTCAACCGTCAGCCTTGCTTGACTATTTGGAACGAGTGTTGAGTTCAAAAGATCAGCTCCATATAGACAAATCGTTGAGACTTCAGGCCATATTTGTTGAGGAACCATTTACAGGTGATGGTAGACTGAGCCGTAATGCTGCAATGACGGCAAAAGCCTTTCTCTCTCAAAAAGTCGGTTGTTGGGATTCACAGACTTTAGAGACCAATCAATGTCTTGGCTTGTCACTGGCCTGCTATTTTCTGATTAGACAGTGTCGAGAGAATGGTCAACCATTTCTAAAGAAAAACTTCTACAAAAACCCTACTCAATGCAAAGAGTTGACAAATTTTGCTCTCACTTTATATCATGAAGCCGGTGTAGCAACAGATTCCCCTGGCACTACATCTGTGGTCAAGAAATTCCAGAAACTGTTCAATGAAAAGGCTGCTTACAATGTCCAAATTTGCATTTACGACCATAAACCTGGCAACCCTATACTCTTTGCCGGCCAACCCAATCGACCCCTGAAACAGAAAGTTCACCTTCTCAACTGGGAAAATCACTACTTCCTTATCTGGGATCCAAAACGATTTTTTGGCAACA